>JAEVFN010000102.1:0-239693 GCA_030449075.1 Murraya paniculata | reverse complement strand
CAATCCATAGAATCCGTTTCGTCTCAAGCCTAACGGCTTCCTTCATTGCCCTTACCCGCCCGTTAACTATTAGACTTCAATATGATATGGCTCGAACACTAATTTGAAGTTCTTTGGAATAGTAAAGTTGTGTTATCGAGACTATTCGAATCCATTGTATCCTAGGAGATAAATGCCAAATAACCTAAGCATGGTTGAGAAGGTGGCAAATACGTTTAAGCAAACTATAACTTTATAGGCCTCCAGTTATTTATTTATTTATTTATTGTTAAAGTGTTGTTGTAATTTATAATAATGCTATTTGAATTTTGTTATTATAAACTTGTGACAAGTGTATAAGTGGCTTATTAATAAGTTTTATGTACTCTCGGAAAGATAGGAGTTCAGATTTTAAGTGGGGCCATTTGTGACCCCTTTAGTCTTTCCTAAGAACAAACTGGTGTATTTTTGCATATGACATGGGTTGTCTTATATCATTTACTAATAGTAATTTTGTAACAAATTGTTTATCCTCTCTTTGTGTAAACTCTGAAATCTTTCTAAGAGTAAACTCAATCATTTTTTCACAAGATGCAATGCTATTACCTGGCGATATATTAAACTATTATTAATTGGCAACCCATTAATCTATGATCTAGCTCTCTCTTTCAATGAGAATGGAAATAAAGGAAGCTAAACACCTTCAGCAAAAAAATTTTCCTACTTAAAAAGTTTTGCAAACAACATTGAAAATATTTAGATGAATATAGTGATCTTCATTATCCAAGCCATAAAAAGATAAGAGACAATTAAGGACATTGAGCTTTATTTCAAAACTCCTGGTAGAAACGCCTCAACATTGAATTCATGAGGGCCTCAGATTAGCCAATGGACTAAAATAATCTTTAAAGGGTTTTTCTTATGGTTCTTTAGTTGTTTTATCCTCAACTACTTTATTTCATCAATTTGGTAAACTTTTTCTTTTTAAGCAACTCTTTTTCTTTGATGAAAAGTTCTCTCAATTTCACTATATATAAGTCATGTTGACGTAAAAATCAGGTTAAGTAGAAAAATAAATGAGTGAGGGTGATAAAATAAATAAGATATAAAGAATTAATATGGTCAACTATTAGATAATGAAAACAAATGAGCTTTCTTTTTTTTTTTTTAACTATTCATTCGTACTATCCTTTTTTCACATAAAGGGCACTCTATTTATAATACAATTGGGATAATCTAAATCCTAGATGTGTTAAAAAGCATATCACTTAAAATCTTACTTTAAATTATTATCGTTATTGAGTATAGAAGCAAGCAAGCATCATTGATTGTCCCTAATTAACAAGTTATGAACACAAAATATTGAAAACTAATTAACCAACAATGAAAAATAAATTTGAAAACCTGTCCAAACAGCTCCATAAAAGAGATTTGATTAATTCTGAAGGAAATTATAAAAGAATGATAAGATCTCACTATTTATAGTAGGGTAAACTAGCTAATTTAAATTGAAAATAAAGACCTAAACAAATACCATATTGTTTCTAATTAAAATAAACAATATCAAAAGTTCTAAAACAATAAAAATCCTAAAATTTTCTAGTTACTTCCTTTATCAAATTGACTAAAATTACCTCTAGAAAATACCCTGATATGGTATATGTCCTTGACATATGGTGATACAAATGAAAATATGAAAGCCAAAAGTGTAATAGATCAATTAGTATAGATAATTTAATTTCTTGAGAAGATGATGTAATAATTAGTGAAAAAATTTGGTGGTCCTAAGAGGCCGTGTTTGCATTTACAACAAAATATTTGATCTAATTTAATTATTGAATATATTACCCTTGGAGAAGCATAATGTGTTGGTAAAATTACTAGAGCAATCTATGAGAGGCTAGTCAACAAAATATTTGATGGACAGCATAGAAGAAATATGGAAGTCTATGTAGATGACTTGCTTGTTAAAAGCAAAAAGATGGAGGATCATGTCACAGACTTAGAAAAATTTTGAAGCATTTTAACATGAAACTGAACCCATGTAAACGTGCTTTTAGAGTATCCTTAGAAAATTCTTAGGATTTATGGTTAGTCAATAAGGAATAAAAGCTAATCTGGAAAAGATTCAAGTTTTGTTGGATATGGAATCACCAAAGACGATAAAGGAGATCTAAAGACTGACAAGGAGACTTGCTGCTTTGAATCGCTTCATTTCGCGAGCAATAGATGCTTGCCATTCTTCAAAACTCATTGAGGGGGAAAAAAAACCTGGTACGGACAGATAAATGTGAGACAACATTCCAAGAACTAAAAAGGTACATGGGAAGTCCTTTGATTCCTCTAAACCAATGCCAGGAAGGAATCTATATATTTATCTAGTAGTGTCAGACTTAGCAGCAAGCTCAGTGTTAATAAGACAAGAGGATAAGGTGCAAAAACTTATTTACTATGTGACCCATGCATTACTAGATATTGAGACAAGATATCCAGTGAGAAAAAAGATGGCCCTGTGTAACACACCACTTTTATAACTAAAAGAATCAAAACCTTAACTTTTAATATAGATATAGATTCTAAAAGAAGTTTTTTTTTTTTTATTGCAGAATATAAAATACAAAACTTTGTTACATAAAATTTTGTTGCAAAATGCAAGGATTCCTTAGTATATATCTCAAAAGGACTCTATGGTTACATGAATAAACTTATGATGTTTATGTTTGTACAGAAACACAGTTGAGCCCATAAAAAACTCAAGGTTTGTTATGCCCACATGTACTTCGCCTCGGTAGTGACTTGGCGTCAACTTGCCCTACTTATGGTTGCCTGCAATGTAAGGACTAAATGAGCTAATGTTAAGTAAGATAGTACTTTGATGCATGTATAAATTATTATGCATATAGATGACCTTATACACAACGCTATTTAAGGACAACAATCTTCAATACAGGCGACAGTGCCACCCATACAGAAATTAAACAAAATGATATTATAATATAGACAGTAGAGCCGACCATAGCATGATTAAGTAAAAGTATCACAAATTAGATGGCATAGCCAACCATACGAGTAAATAAGAAAATACCATAATATAGGCGGCATAGCCGAGCATGTAAAAATGAAATAAGAAAATATCATAATATGGGTGGCATAGCCAACCATACAAGGAGTAAATAAGAAAATAACCATACGAGTAAATAAGAAAATACCATAATATAGGTGGCATAGCCGAGCATGTAAAAATGAAATAATAAAATATCATAATATGGGTGGCATAGCCAACCATACAAGGAGCAAATAAACAATCACATCATAGTAGCCTCCATAAGATAAAGGATTAGTTAAAGCTAAATTTAAGTATACAAAGAACTTGTCCCTACATTGCAGTTGAAGTGTTACTCTTAACTTTGACTTCTCTATACCTTCCTAACTTGAGAATTTCTCTACTCTTGATGTTACGACTAAGAATAGAAGATGATTGAATTTCTAGGGTTATATGGAAGATGACACGGTTAGGGGGTATTTATAGGATTTCCAAAACCTAATGGATGGCTGGCATTTTGCCACCATAACTCTTGATTAATGGTTGAGATTCATCATTCCATAAATACCTTAGTAAATTCTAGAATTCCTAATTATCTCTACAAACATCTCTTATTGCATCATCACTTATGTTATTGCTCATGTCATCATTACTCTAGAATTAAATATTTTATATTATTATTATTATTATTATTTTAATAGTTAAGGGGGCTTGTTAGCTTAACGTTAATTCTATTATATTCAAGTGAGAAAGTGGTACCTCACAATTTCCTCCCCTTTTAAGAAAAGTTCGTCCCCGAAATTTACTTACTGAATAGCTTAGGATGCTTATAACTCGTCTCTTCCTCACATTCCCATGTTGCCTCCTCCACCGAGCTATTTTGCCATAGTATTTAACTAGAGGGATCTTCTTGATCCTTAACGCCTTTATCTTTCTGTCAAAAATTTGAATTAGGCGTTCTTCATAGGTTAAGTCTTCTTCTAGTTGAAAAGGCTTAGGATCTAGCACATGAGAGGGGTCTGGAACATATTTCTTTAACATGGAGACATGAAAGACATTGTGTATTCTTGATAACGATGGTGGGAGGGCAAGTTGGTAGGAAACATTCCCAACATGTTCGAGTATTTCAAATGGCCCAATAAATCTACTTGATTTTCCTTTGTTCCCAAATCTCATCTATCTTTTTATTAGGGCTACTTTTAGAAATACTTTGTCACCAACTTGAAATTTCAAAGGCATTCGTCTCTTATCCGCATAACTTTTCTGTCGACTTTGAGCTACCTGCATTCTCTAATGTATTTTCCCGATCGCCTCATATGAGACAGTAACTGAGTTTGGTCCTAGATGTGTTTGCTCGCCCATCTCATCCCAATGAATAGGTGAACTACATTTTCTACCATATAGAGCTTCGTATGATGCCATGCTGATTGTTGCTTGATAGCTATTATTGTAGGCAAATTTAGCCAATGGAAAATACTTGCTACATGATCCTTGAAAGGTGATAGCACATCCTCACAACATATCTTCAAGCATCTTAATCGTTCTTTCTAACTAGCCATTTGTTTGAGGGTGAAATACTGTACAATCAACTTAGCATCTGTTACCACATTTGCTTTTCCAGTATGATTGTTTATTTCGTAGTTGTAGTACTTGACAAGCTCTAGCCAATGCTGTTGTCGCATATTCAACTCCTTTTGTGTAAAGAAATATTTGAGACTCTTGTGGTCAGTGTAAATCTTACAATGCCCCCCATGAAATAATGACATCATATTTTTAATGCGTGCACCACCGCTGCCAACTCTAAATCGTGCGTTGGATAATTTTTCTCATACTTCTTCGATTGTCTGGAAGTGTAAGCAATGACTTTTCCATTATGCATGAGGACGCGTCCCATGCCATTTTTGAAGGCATTGCTATAGATGATAAATTCCTCAGAGTTGTTAGGAATGGCGAGGATTGGAACGATGAGCAATCTCCGCTTTAGTTCTTCGAAGCTTTTCTCACATTCTGGTGTTCACACGAACTTTACGTTCTTCTTCGTTAACTGGGTCAATGGCATCGCGAATACCTACCACAAATCTTCGGTAATACCCAGCCAAACACAAGAAGCTTCTGACTTCTCTTGCATTAGTCGGTCTAGACCAGTGGCTTACAGCTTCCACTTTCAAGGGTCTACTAAGATTCCATCTTGGACACGATGTGTCTTAGGAATAAAACTTTTTCAAGGCAAAATTCACATTTCTTGAATTTTACATAAAGTTGCTTCTCTTTCAAGGTCTAAAGAGTGATCTTTAGATGCTCAATGAACACCATTATAAATTTGTCTAGGTAGTTTTTAAATACCATGTTCATGAGGTCCATGACGGCTGCTTGGGCATTTGTTAGACCAAATGGCATGACAACAAACTCATAGTGTCCATAAAGTATTCCAAATACTGTTTTAGGAATATCTGCCTCTCTGATTCTTAACTGGTGATATGCTAATCGTAGATTAATCTTTGAAAATACTTATGCTCCTGCAACTGATCAAATGGGTTATCGATGCACGGAAGTGGGTACTTGCTCTTGATAGTCACCTTATTTAGCTCTCTATAGTCGATGTACATTTACATTGATCTATCCTTCTTCTTTACAAATAGTACTGGTGCTCCCCATGGTGAATGGCTCGGGCGTATGTAGCCTTTGTCTAGTAGCTCTTGCGATTGACTCTTTAACTCTTTTAGTTCTGATGGGCCCATCCTATAGGGTGCCTTTGAAATTGGGGCAATTCCTGGTTACAAATCGATTTTGAATTCAATTTCTCAATCTAGTGGCAATCCTGGGAGTTCCTCTGGAAAGATCTTGAGAAATTCATTCACAACTGGAATATCTTCCAACTTTGGCCTTTGCTTTTCTGTTTTGATGACCACACTTGCCAAGTACCCGTTACATCCTCCCTTTAATAGTCTAGCTGCTTTTAAGGCAAAGATGACATGCATTCTTTTCTCTTTGCATCCTCCTTTGAATGTAAATGATTCCTTTTATGGTGGTTAAAACGTTGATTCCTCTTTCTTGCAATCTATCTTGGCATGGTGCTTTGATAGCCAATCCATGCCAAGAATTACATCATAGTCATGCATCTTGAGGATTAGTAGGTCAACACATAGTTTATGACCACTAATGCTTACTTCGCATGCCTTAACTAATTGCCACGAGTTCAATACTTCACCCGATGGTACCAAGACAGTAAAAAGCCTATTTATTATGTCAAGGACCTTTTTTATTTTCATAATAAATGCTGGTGAAGCAAATGAATGTGTAGCTCCTGAGTCTATCAGTACATGTGCAGGAGTTTTGGAGATAGATAGTTCACCTGATATTACTGAGGGGTTTCCTTCTGCATCTATTTTGGTGAGTGTGAATACCCAAGCGTTAGCCTTTTCTTGTTGCGTACCATTCTTTGGGCAGTCCTTGATGAAGTGTCCTTTCTTTCCACATTTAAAACATGTTCTAGTATTGGCTCGACATTCACCAAGGTGGATTCTGCCACATTGATTGCACCTTGGCTTTTGTGGGACTTTCTTCTGATGATTCTTTGGGCGCTTGCTTTTATTATGATCCTAGACCACTTCCTTTGTTTCTTCGTTTTTCTTCTTTTTTTTCTTCATTTGCTTACTTTATTACCAAGGCTCAATTGATGAGTTCATTGAACGAAGCATCATGGACTGCAGCCACCTTTAAGTCTTTTGCGAGATCTTTACACAATCCTTGCATAAAATTGTCATTTTTCAAG
This sequence comes from Murraya paniculata, assembly GCA_030449075.1. Taxonomy (NCBI): domain Eukaryota; kingdom Viridiplantae; phylum Streptophyta; class Magnoliopsida; order Sapindales; family Rutaceae; genus Murraya; species Murraya paniculata. The sequence goes on along the minus strand of JAEVFN010000102.1, from coordinate 232,899 downwards.
TCTTCCATTGCAACCATAAGTGGGGCATATCGAGAGAGCTCATCAAATTTTTGGATGTACTCTAGCACAGACATCCTTCCTTGTTGTAAATAAATAAATTCTCTTTTTTTGGCCGAGCGAACCTCTCTGAAAAATATTTGTTATAAAAGTGTTCTTTAAATTCCTTCCACTGCATTGTTGCTTCATTATAGCATCGTTTGATAAAATCCCACCAGTATTCCACCGCTCCTCCTAGCATATAAGACACCAGTGACTTTTTCTTCTTCTGACACTTTGGCTACTTCTATCATTCTTTCCATGGTTCACAACCATTGGTCTGCTGCAATAGGATCCACACCTCCTTCGAATGTGGGTGGATTTAATCTTCTAAATTCACTCCTTGCGTTGTTCATTGCTTGAGCATGTTCATCGCTTCTAACTTCCCTTTCCAAGAGTCGTGCCACAGTGGCTATGAGTCGACCAATTGTAGATTGCTATCTTGAAGTTCCTCCAGCCCTTCTGCCTCTGTTACCCCTAGTGTTTGACATCTCAATGAGTTTTTGATCTAATTTCTACCTGTCAGACAAATCAAATCTAAGATTTCCAATTAACCTAATTCCAAGTTTTTACTAAAAGCCGAGCCTTGTCCTTTCCCTTGACTTGTGCATATAGACGGTCTACAGAATCGCTTTAAACCTAGGGCTCTGATACCAATTTGCACCATTCTATTTTTAGAACTAAAAGATTTAGAACCTCAACAAAAGTATAGATAAGTTTTTTTTTTTTTTGTAGAATATAAAACACAAAGCCTTCTTACATAAAACTTCGTTGCAAAATGCAGGGATTCCTTAGTATATATCTAAAAAAGGACTATGTGGTTACATAAATAAACTTATGATATTTATGTTTGGATAGAAATACAGCTGAGCCTATCAAAAACTCAAGGTTTGTTATGCCCATATGCACTTCACCTTGGTTGGGACTTGGCGTCAGCTTGCCTTCCTCATGGTTATCTGCAATGTAAGGACTAAATGAGCAAATGCCTAGTAAGATAACACTTTGATGCATGTATAAATTATTATGCATATAGATAACCTTATGAACAGTAAATTTTTAAAAGAAACTTAGGAATACAAACAACTTTATTAGTGCCCTAAGTATGTTGGACTACAAGGCTAGCACTTTTATTCCTCAAAACAACATGCCCTTAAGCCTAATTAGTTGATCTTTTGGGCGTTTTACGTATCACCGTCCCCAAAAGATTAACCTTTTTCTTAGCTTGGAGGGCTTGCCCTCTTTGGGAACTTTGCCACTTGGTGGTACAACAATATTTTTTAAATTCATTTTTTTAAACGTCTTCTTTATAAAGTATTCCGTGAAATGCATGTGCTCAATACAACTTGTATTATAACATGTGAAGTTCCTTGATGTACAACAGAGCCAACACACAATGCTATTTAAGGAAAACAATTTTAAGATAGGTGGCAGTGCCATCCATACAGAAATTAAACAAAATGGTATTATAATATAGGCGGCAAAGCTGACCATAGCATAATTAAGTAAAAGTATCACAGATTAGATGACAAAGCCAACCATACAAGGAGTAAATAAGAAAATATCATCATAGCCGACCTTATAAGGTTAAATAAGAAAATACCATAAGATATGCAGCATAGCCGACCATGTAAAAATTAAATAAGAAAATATTATAATCTGAGTGGCATAGTCGACCATACAAAAATTAAATAAGAAAATATCATAATATAGGCGGCACATTCGACCATATAAAAATTTAAATAATAAACAATCACATTATAGTAGCCATCACAAGATAAAGGATTAGTAAAAGCTGAATTTAAGTATACAAAGAACTTATCCCTACATTGCAGTTGATATACTACTTACCTCTTGACTTTAACTTCTCTATACCTTCCTAACTTGAGGATTTCTCTACTCTTGATGTTATGACTTAGAATAGAAGATGATGGAATTTCTAGGGTTATATGGAAAATGACAAGGCTAGGGGGTATTTATACGATTTCCCAAAGCTAATGAATGGCTAAGATTTTGCCACCATAACTCTTGATTAATGGTTGAGATTTATCCTTCCACAAATATCTTAGTAAATTCTAAAATTCCTAATTATCTCTACAAACATCTCTTATTGCATAATCACTTATGTTATTGCTCATGTCATCATTCCTCTAGAATTAAAGATTTTATATTATTATTATTATTTTAATAATTAAGGGGGCTTGAAAGTGGTACCTCACAATTTCCTCCCCTTTCAAGAAAATTTCGTCCTCGAAATTTACTTATTGAATAGCTCAGGATACTTATTTTTCATCTCTTCCTCATGTTCCCATGTTGCCTTCTCCACCGTGCTATTTAGCCATGGTGCTTTAACCAAAGGGATCTTCTTGTTCCTTAAGTCTATATTTCTATCAAGAATTTGAATTGGACATTCTTCACAGGTTAACTCTTCTTTTAGTTAAAGAGACTTATAATCTAGCACATGAGAGGAGTTTGGAACATATTTTTTTAACATAGAGACATGAAAGACATTGTGTATTCTTAATAACGATGGTGCATTCAAATGGCCCAATAAACCTCGGACTTAATTTTCCTTTGCTCCCAAATCTCGTCGATCCTTTTATTGGGGCTACTTTTAGTAATACTTTGTCACTAACTTGAAATTCCAAAGGCTTTCATCTCTTATCCACATAACTTTTCTGTCGACTTTGAGCTGCCTGCATGCTTTGATGTATTTTCTCGATCGCCTCATATGAGATAGTAACTAAGTTGTGTCCAAGATACCTTTGCTAGCCCATCTCATCCCAATGAATAGGTGAACTACATTTTCGACCATATAGAGCTTCGTATGGTGCCATGCCGATTGTTGCTTGATAGCAATTATTATAGGCAAATTCAACCAATGGCAAATACTTGCTCCATGATCCTTAAAAGTCGATAGCACATCCTCCCAACATATCTTCAAGCGTCTGAATCATTCTTTATAACTAGCCAACTGTTTGAGGGTGAAATGCTATACTAAATTTTAATTTTGTCCCTATAGTGCTATATAACTTTTCCTAGAATGTCGAGGCGAGCCTTGTATCTTGGTCAGAAATAATAGAAACGGGTACACCATGCAGTCTTGCTATTGCCTTTTTATATATTTCTGCAAGTAGTTCTATTGTGTATGTCATTCGAATAGGCAAGAAGCGAGTAGACTTTGTGAGTCGATTGACGATTACCCAAATGGCATCATGATGCATTTTTGTAGTCCTTGGAAGACTAATGATGAAGTGCATTGTGATTTCTTCTCACTTTTGTTAAGGATTTTGATTGGATTCTAGAAGTCCTGCTGGTCTTTGGTGCTCTGCTTTGATTTGTTCACAAGTGAGATATTGTGCTATGAACTTGACTATATCTTTCTTCATTCCAGGCCACCAATAATCTTCTTTATGTCTTTGCACATTTTTGTTGTGCCAAGATGAAGTGAATATGGGTTGTGTAAGCATCAAGTAAGATTTCTTTCTTTAGATCTTCATTATCTAGTACACATATCCTATCCTTAAACAAGATGATTCCCTTCTCTAACTTCTTGAACGACGTCTCCTTTAAGTTGGCCTCTATCTTTAAGTAGGAATCACTTTCCTACCCCTCCTTAATCTTTTTTAATAAGGTTGAGCAAAGTGTCATGTTGCAAATTTTCCTGCTACTAGCTCGATCTTTGCCTTGCATATATCATTTTGCAATGGCTGAGGTATAATCCTTAAAGCTAACAAGCTTGACTTTCGACTTAGTGCATGACTATGACGAATTATTGGCATGGATTGGCTATTAAAGCACCATGCCAAGATCGATTGCAAGAAAAAAAAAATTAACTTTTCGACCACCACAAAAGGAATCATTTACATTCCAAGGAGGATCCAAAGAGAAAAGAATGTCTGTCATCTCCACCTTAAAGTAGCCAGACTATTAAAGGAGGATGTGATGGGTACTTGGCAAATGTGGCCATTGAAACAGAAGAACAAAGGCCAAAGTTGGAAGATATTCCAGTTGTGAATGAATTTCCTGAGATCCTTCCAAAAGAACTCCCATGATTGCCACTAGATTGAGAAATTGAATTCAAAATCGATTTGTTACTAGGAATTGCCCTAATTTCAAAGGTGTCTATAGAATGGCCCCATCAGAATTAAAGGAGTTAAAGAGTCAATTGCAAGAGCTACTAGACAAGGGCTACATACATCCAAGCCATTCACCATAAAGAAGAAGGATGAATCAATGCGAATGTGCATCGACTATCGAGAGCTAAATCAGGTGAAAATCAAGAACAAGTAGCATCTTCCATGCATCGATGACCTATTTGATCAGCTACAAGGAGCATCAGTATTTTCAAATATTGATCTACAATATGGATATCACCAGTTAAGAATCAGGGGGGTAAATATTCTTAAAACATCATTTAGAACACGTTACGGGATATAAGTTTATTGTCATACCATTTGGTCTAACAAATGCCCCGACAGCCTTCATGGACCTCATGAACGGGGTATTTAAAAACTACCTAGAAAAATTCATAGTGGTGTTCATTGACGACATTTTGGTCTACTCACGAACAAAAGAAGAACATGTTGAGTATCTAAAGATCACTCTTCAGACCTTGAAGGAGAAGCAACTTTGTGCAAAATTTAAGAAATGTGAATTTGGCTTGAAAACATTATATTCTTAGGACACATCATGTCTAAGGATGGAATCTCAGTAGACCCCTTGAAGGTGGAAGCTATAAGCCAATGGTCCAGACCGACTAATACAAGAGAAGTCAGAAGCTTCTTGGGTTTGGTTGGGTATTACCGAAGGTTTGTGGAAGGATTCTTCAAGATCGCGATGCCATTGACCTAGTTGATGAGGAAGAATGTCACGTTCGTGTTGACACCAAGATGCAAGAAAAGCTTCGAAGAACTAAAGCGGCAATTGGTTACCACTCCAATCTTAGCCATTCCTAACAACTCTGAGGAATTTTTCATCTATAATGATGTCTCCAAAAATGGCATGGGATGTGTCCTCTTGCAAAAAGGAAAAGTCATTGCGTATGCTTCCAAATAATTGAAAAAGTACAAGAAAAATTATCCAACACACGATTCAGAGTTGGTAGCGGTGGTCTACACATTAAAAATATGGTGTCGTTATTTAATGGGGGCGCATTGTAAGATTTACACTGATCACAAGAGCCTCAAATACTTCTTTACATAAAAGGAGTTGAATATACGACAACGGCGTTAGCTAGAGCTTGTCAAGGACTGCGACTGCAAAATAAACTATCATCCTGGAAAAGCAAATGTGGTAGCAGAAGCACTAAGTCAAAAGTCAAGCCTGTCACCTTTAAAGATTCTACCTTAGCCATTACAAAATGATATATGCAAGGCAAAGATCGAGCAAGTAGTAGGAAAATTAGCTAACATGACACTTCGCTCAACCTTATTAGAAAAGATTTAAGAGGGGTAGGAAAGTGATTCCTACTTGAAGAACTTGAAGATAGAGCCCAACTCAAAGGAGACGTTGCTCAAGAAGTTAGAGAAGGGAATCATCTTGTTCAAGGATAGGATATGTGTACCAGATAATGAAGATCTAAAGTAAGATTAAATATTTAATTCTAGAGTAATGATGACATGAGCAATAACATAAGTGATGATGTAATAAGAGATGTTTGTAGAGATAATTAGGAATTCTAGAATTTACTAAGATATTTATGGCTTTAGGAAATCCTATAAATACCCCCTAGCCTTGTCATCTTCCATATGACCCTAGAAATTCAATCCTCTTCCATTCTAAGTCATAACATCAAGAGTAGAGAAATCCTCAAGTTAGGAAGGTATAGAGAAGTCAAAGTCAAGAGGTAAGTAATACACCAACTGCAATGTAGGGATAAGTTCTTTGTATACTTAAATTCAGCTTTAACTAATCCTTTATCTTGTGATAGCTACTATGACGTGATTGGTTATTATCTAAATTTTTATATGGTCGGCTATGCCACCTATATTATGATATTTTCTTATTTAATTTTTATATAGTTGGCTATGGGATATACCACCCATATTATGATATTTTCTTATTTAATTTTTACATAGTCAGCTATGCCTCCTAATCTGTGATACTTTTACTTAATTATACTATGGTCGGTTTTGCCGCCTATATTATAATACCATTTTGTTTAATTTCTGTATGGATGGCACTGTCGCCTATATTAAAGATTGTTGTCCTTAAATAGTGTTGTGTGTTGGCTCTATCGTACATCTAAGAACTTCACATGTTATGATATAAGTTGTATTGAACGCATGTATTTCATGGAATACTTTATAAAGAAGACGTTTTAAAAACAAAATGAATTTCAAAAAAATGGTTGTTATACTACCAGGTGGCAAAGTTCCCAAAGAGGGCAAGTCCTCCAAGCTAAGAAAAAGGGTAATCTTTTGGGGACGGTGATACGTAACGCCCAAAAGATCAACTAACTAGCCTTGTAGTGCAACATATCAAGAGCACTACTAAAGTTGTTTTGTATTTCTAAGTTTCTTTTAAAAATTTAATGTTCATAAGGTCATCTATATGCATAATAATCTATACATGCATCAAAGTATTATCTTAATAGGCATTAGCTCATTTAGTCCTTACATTATAGGTAACCATGACGCCAACTCCCAACCGAGGTGAAGTGCATATAGGCATAACAAACCTTGGGTTTTTTATGGGCTCAATTGTATTTCTATCCAAACATAAATATATACAAACTAATCCCTGCATTTTGTAACAAAGTTTTATGTAACAAAGTTTTATGTTTTATATTCTACAATTAAAAAAAATCTTATCTTAGAATCTATATTTATACTAAAAGTGTTGAGGTTCTAAATCTTTTAGTTATACAAGTGGAGTGTTACAAAACCGCTTCCTCATAATCACTCTTAACTCTCGCCACGTAGCTTGAGGCCACTCACGATTACTCCTATTATTCACTAACTGATCCCACCAAATAATAACATAGTTAGTGAATTCAATGACTGCTAGCTTTACCTTTTTCTCCTCTGAATAATTGCGACAATCAAAGATCAACTCAATCTTTTTTTCCCACTCCAAGTAAGCCTCAGGGTCACTCTTTCCTTGAAATGAATGAATGGTCACTTTGATTTTACTTAAATCATCATCCTCATCATCTCTCCTACTCTCTTGCCTACCTCTTCTACATCTCACTCTACCTACTTTTTCTACATCTCACTCTATCCCTATCTATTTTGGATGCTCAATCGGATGAGAATGAGGATAAAACTGCCACATGCATGTGGGATGAGGTATATTCGGATCCTATTCAAGTTCCCATCGAACTCATCACAAGAGTTCAAGTAAAGAAATTCAAAAAAATGCCTAATGGGTTGATTCAAGTAACTTGGGCTCAATCAAATTCGTGGAGGGCCTATGAACGAATCGTACATGATGAATGCATGATTCAGGCTCTTGAAGTTTCCAAATAATCACTTCCATGAAATAGGAAGCCAGCATGCACATTATTTCAGGAACATATATTACTTTTCTTTTCAGATATTTTCCTGTTTAGAAAATATACTACTTTCCTTTTCTGATACTTTTCGGTTTCTTGAGGAGGCTAGTGGAGAAACAAATCATTTATTTCTCTTTTAATTGCCTAGTTTCCATTTTAATTAACGTAAGGCATTTAAGCTGATTAGGATTCTGATTTGATTTAAATTCTTTCCTTATTTGCTTTAGATTAGGATTTCGATTTGATTTTTTATGATTTATTTCAAAAAATTCTTGTAACCAATGCTATATAATATACTCGCATCCAAATAAACAGAGACATATTAGTTTTTGATGCAATTGGTGAGAGAGTTAATTCTCTTTGGTTCATTAACAAACTCTTTGAACTTATTGAATTTTCATGGCGTTCAAACTCTTGACTTATCAATCAGATCCTCCATAACTGATTGTGGCATCCTCACATACCAACGTTCATGCTTTTATTCAAGACTGGGTGGTGGTTTCATTCAATTATAGGTTTGGATTCGATCTTGGAGACTAAATTGATTAGGGCGTCAGTTCTTTGCGTGGTTCGTATCATTTTTGTAACAGAGCTTGGGCACCAAGGTCAGATTTATCTATCTTTATTATTTTTCATTCTTGTTTGAGATTTTTCATTCTTGTTCTAGCATAAAAACAAAAAAAATTGAGAACAATGACTTGTGAACAGTGTTGGGCGAACAGTACCGCATGAACAATATTTTTTTAGGGTTTGTTTTCATCAATTTTGCATCCTTTTGGTTTAATTCTTCTTAAATATGCAAATTTCACCTATTTCTTATCCTAAAAAAATCCAAAAAAAGGAGAGAAACAAAGAAATAAGAGAAAAAGGAAGAGGACTGTGAGGGGAAAAAAAAGTCACCGAACTCCACTTAAAATCTTTTGTTCATTTTCTATTATTAGTGTCTTGAAGAGTCCAAAATTGGTTTTACTCCATAGGTGAAAATTTTTGCCCAAAATTTTGGTATTTTATGCTTTCGAAACCTGATCGTCTGCAAGCATTGTATTCTTGCTTTTGAAATTCGGGTCTTCTTGGTGTAATCTTGTGAATTGCTACTGAAATCTTGATATTGGTTTGATTATTTTGATATGAACTGAGTGAGAATTACTACGATTGGAAAAAGGCAAGAGAGTGTGAGCATATTAGAGGGTAAAAGCCAATAAATTTGAGTGAAGCACAAGTGGAATTAAGTGAATCATTTTCTTGAAAGAAACGTGTAAAGGAGTGAGGTGAGGTCCATTTCCACATTATTTCTACTTTCTTTTGCAGATGTTAGCTATGTCTCATAACCCATAACAACACACAAATGTAGAGGATCAATTCGTAACTACTGAGAATTTGCAAGTTCACGCATTGATGGGAGAGATGAGAAGGATGATGGGGGCTGAATTAGAGCGCATACGTGAGCATTTGGATTAAGTAGAGAACACACATGTGGGGCAGCCATGACCCGTTCCCCAAGCACGAATGAGGGAGAGAACTCCGGTTAGAGGAGAGATTGATGACTATTATAAGGATGAGTATGATGATGGGGAGGACTCAGTGGGTAGCTATAGGAGAAATGGATGGGGTATGAGAGTTAGGAATAGGGATGATGGTTTGAGTGGCATAAAGATGAAGATCTTATTTTTTCAAGGAAAATCCGACCCAGAAGCATACCTTGAATGGGAGAAGAAAATAGAGTTCTTGTTTGATTTCCACAATTATTTAGAGGTAAAAAAGGTAAATTTGGCTGTGATTGAGTTTTCTGATGATGTTATTACTTGGTGGGATCAACTTGTTATATATAGGAGGCGGAATAGAGAACGTCCAGTTGAGACATGAGATGAGATGAAAACATTGATGAGAAGGCATTTTGTACCTAACCACCATTATCGAGAGTTATACAAAAAATTATAAAGTCTTAAACAAGGTAACTGAAGCATGGAGGATTATTACAAAGAAATAGAGATTGCCATAATTAGAGCAAATGTGGAGGAAGATAGAGAAGCTAGCATGGCACGATTCTTAAATGCCCTTAATCAGGAGATTGCAAATATGGTCGAGTTGCAACATCATGTGAAGATTGAGGAGATGGTCCACAAAACCATCAAGATTGAGTAGCAACTCAAGAGGGGTAACATCTGTACAGCCTTAAGCTCGAGTTCCACTCCTTGGAAGCTGAGCTGTGTGAAGCGAGATGGGAGGCCACAAGCATTTACTGCACCTAAGCCGAGATCCGAGCCTTCCAAGCACAATTCACAAGGTAACACTATGACTCCCACTATTAGGAATGGTGACATTAAGTGTTTTAAATATCAAGGCTAGGGGCACATAGCAAGTGAATGTGTGAATAAAAGGGTTATGGTGTTACGGGACAATGGTGAGATTGTAACTGAAGATGAAATGGAAGAAAATAAGATGCCACCATTGGAGGACGTCAAAGATGACGAGTATATAGCCTCGGGGAATTGACTTAAGTAGTTAAGAGAGCTTTGAGTGTGCAAGTAAAAGAAGACTAAGTGGTGCAGTGGGAAAATATTTTCCATACTAGGTGTTATGTTCAAGACAAAGTATTTAGTTTGATTATTAATGGAGGAAGTTGTACTAATGTTGCTAGTACTATCATGGTGGAAGATGATTTTACATTGTGGACAATGTTAGGATTAAGTGTGGGTGGGAAGACTTTTATTTGATTAGTTTTGTCCATAACTAGTTTATTGTTTGTTGTTCATTTATAAATCTAAAAACAAAAAAAAAAAGCATAAAATCAGAAAATGCCATCAAAATTGTTTATTTTTGTGTTAGTTCTTTGCATGTTTTTGGTTGGTAATTCACATGCCAATGATAAGAACATTGATCAACAATGAATAAAGCTCTTAGGAAGGAATGAATATTGTATTTGTTTATATTTGATTCTTGTGTTGATTTCATTTTTATTATGACTCTTTAATACCATGAGCACAAATGTCAGTTCTTTCATTATTTTGAATTCGGATTTGAGATTGGCATCGCCAACGTTGAGAAATGAGTTTGAGTAAATGTTGTTTGCCTTGATTCTTATCTTTAGTTTACAGAGGCTTCATAATCAGAAGTAGCTACCTATAACCCTTAAGAGTGAAGCTATCCTTGAATAATTTGAGCCTATACATAATCAGTATGTAAAGGATAATCTATCATGAGAAGAAGACTACCTTAAGGGGTAGAGTGAAAGCTCCTGCTTATAGAATTAAAAAAAATATTGCTAAAGCAATGTATATGCCGAAAAGAAAAAAATCAAAAGAAAAATGCACATATATGCCTATGTCAAAAAAAGAAAGAAAGAGAAAAAACATTTACAAATCTTGAGTTACACACTATAAGAGTCTAATGTGAGATGTGGTTGATTCTGGAATGGGAGTTAAAACTTTGCCAATATTTTAATCTTTCTCTAGGCTATATACTATTATGCAATCTTTGAGGGTGAATTTTGTAAAATATAACCTATATAATGTAAAGTTCATATAGTTTTATTTACTTTGTTTTCTACTTGTAGTTAATCATTGTTCATGTTTGTGGATGTCATCACTGGAAACCCTCAGGAGGTTACAATTTATCCACTCAAGCCACCTAGTGGTTTAAAGGCTTGTTGCATATGCTAAATGCAATTGCGATCACTGCAAAAGCGGATTAGTTAGAATTTTATTTTTGTTTATTTATTCTTAATTTAGTTTTGCTCAAGGACCGGCAAAAGGCAAGTGTGGGGGAATTTGATAAGTGCCTAATTTCACATCAATTTTTATTACGTTTTTTGTAATTATTTGATATTTTAATGAACTTCTTGAAACTTTATTAGCCCTTTTATGTTTTATAGGATTTTTTGAGGCAAAGAAACAAAAAGGAGTAGAAAAGCTACAAATTAGTGTGAAGAATAGGCATTCATGGATTTTGATTGCTTCTTGGATGAATCGTTGGGATTTATTCGCTTTATTGGTTACATTACACATATATTAAGGTTGAGGATTAGATTTGGGCCATAGAGATTGATTCTTGAAGGGTTGGTTGGATTTCTTAATTGATTTCTTAATTGAGCCTACAACATTAGCTGATTTGGGAGTTGTTTTACCACGTGCACCTATTTCCTTGGGTCAAAAATCCTATTCTTACAAGGAAAAGGAGGTCAAAAACGAGTTTCACTAGTCCTAGAAGGATTTGGAATTCTATATATAGGCAACAAATTGAATGCCCTAAGGAGATAAAAAGAAAAGGGTGAAGAATCAGTTCCAAAGGAGAGGAGAGTGTAAAGAAGACAGGAATGGGCAAATTGGAGTGAAGACTTGGCTACTATAGCTATAACTCAGTCAATAAGCGTTTCTTTCTCTTTTCTTTTGTTTAGTTTTTCTTTAATGGATTTGATATTCAATAATTTACACATGTGAGTAGTCATTTTATTGGTGAGGGTTGATTTCAAAACCCAAGACTTGGATTTTTATTATTCATGTTTCAGAATTAGAATTTCTTCATCTTTCTCTAGAAGATATTATATTTCACTGATTTTAGTGTTCCTCAAGTGGCCAACTAGATGATTTTGATGGTGATTTGATTGCTAGTTTAAGGTTTTTGATCCATAGTTGTCAAAGAACTAAACTTAAGTGTCAGATCGTGATCAAGATTTGGGATATTTTGGTTTGATTGCATGTAGAATATAATTCAAGATAAATATTCAGCCTATATCGCTCTTGATTTTAATGCTTTCATTAAACTAAATCTAGAGAACTTATCCTGGATTGTTTCTTGTTAAGAGATTAAGTAAATAACTTGTTTTACTTGACAGATAAGTAAGAAAAAATCAAGATAATTGAGCTTATAATTATCTTAGAGTTGTTGTTTTCAAAAGAAAATGAATTTATGATTCTGATAATTAACCTAAAATCTAATGTTTAGTGGTGGAGAATGATTCCTTAATTAATGAGATTGAGAACAAAACTGTCACAAGCACATGGGATGAGGCACATCCAGATCCTACTCAAGTTCCCGTCGAACCTGTCACAAAAGATCATGCAAAGAAATTCAAAAAAGTACTTAATGGGTTGATTCAAGCAACTTGGGCTCAATCAAATTTGTGGAGGCCGTTGAAGGAGTCACACATGATATTCAAACCACTAAATGCATGATTCAAGCTCTTGAATTTTCAAAATAATCCCTTCCATGAAATCAAGAAGTTGGTTTGCACATTATGGTCAGAAGTTATATTATTTTCGCTTTCGAATACTTTCCCATTTGGAAAAGATATTATTTTCCTTTTCGGATACTTTGCCTTTTAGAAAATATACTACTTTCCTTTTCAAATACTTTTCCCGTTTCTTAAAGAGGTAAGTGGTGAAACAAACTACTTATCTCTCTTTTAATTGCCTAGTTTCCATTTTTAATTAATGTAAAGCATTTAAGTCGATTAGGATTCTGATTTGATTTAGATTCTTTCTTTATTTGCTTTAGATTTTGATTCTGATTTGATATTGTTTCAGGATTGATTTCAAAAAATTCTTGTAAACCAACCCCCTACATAATGTACTCGCATCCAACAAATAGAGACAAATCGTTTTTTATGCTATTGGTGAGAGAGCTAATTCTCTTTGGTTCTTAGACTAACTTTTTGAACTTATCAGATTCCCGTGGCATTCAAACTCTTGACTTGTTAATCAAATCATTGATAGCTGATTGTGCCACCTTCACATATGAACGTGCTTTCATTGAGCATCGGGTCGCGGTTCCATGCAATTCCAGGTTTCATCTTGGAGACTAAATTGATTAAGGTCGCATCAGTTCTTAGGGGAGTTCATATCATTTGGTATCGGTGCGAGGTTCTAACCAGGTTTTGCTTATCCTTTTCTTTAGTTTTTGATCCCTATTAATCGTAAGTCCTAATTTCCATCTCCCAAATTTGGTTCCAAAAATCCCACTCTTTCTAGAATTATTGCGTCTTTTTGTTTGATTCATTGAGTTGTGAGTCTTGTTTTAATTTCTTAGTTTCGCTAGTCTTCTATCCCGATTTATACTTAAAAAAAAAAGATCAAAAAATGGGGGACTAAGAAACAAGAGAAGAAGGAACAAGATAGTGAGAGTGAAAAAAAAAAAATGAGTCCCCGGCCTCCTGTTAAAATTTTTTGTTCATTTTCCATTACTAATATCTTGGAGAGTCAAAAATTGGCCTTACCCAATAGATAAAATTTTTTCCTGAAATTTTAGTAATTTGTGCTTTCGAAACCCGATCGTACGTATGCATTGTATTCTTGCTTTTGAAATCTGAGTCTTCTTGGTGTAATATTTTTGAATTACTGCTGGAATCTTGATATTGGTTTGATTAGTTTGATAAGAACCAAGTGAGAGTTACAATGAGTGGAAACAGGCAAGATAGTGTGAGAGTATTAGAGGGTAAAAGCCAATAAATTTAAGTCAAACACAAGTGAAATTAAGTGAATTAATTTTCTCAAGCGAAACACGTAAGAGAGTGTGGTGAGGTCCTTTTGACATTATTTCTAACCGTCTTTTTAGTAGATGTCAATCATGTCTCACAGCCAAGGACAAAATACAAATGAAGACAATCAACCACCAACTACTCAGAATTTACAAATTCAAGCATGGATGGGAGAGATGAGAAGGATGATGAGGGTTAAATTAGAGCACCTAGATGAGCATTTGGATCAAGTTGAGAACACATGTGCGGGGTAGCCACAACTCGTTCCCCATGCACGTAGGAGGGAGAGAGCTCTAGCTAGGATGACTATTATAGGATGAGTATGATGAAAAGGAGGACTCAATGGGTAGTTATAGGAGAGATAGACAGGGTGGGAGAGCTAGGAATAGGGATGATAGTTCGAGGGGCATAAAGATGAAGATCCCCTCTTTTCAAGGTAAATCCAATCTGAAAGTGGAGCTCATGTTTGAATGCCACATCTATTCAGAGGCAAAAATGGTAGAATTGGCTATGATTGAGTTTTCTGACTATGCTATCACTTAGTGGGATCAGCTTGTTATAAACAGGAGGTAGAATAGTGAACATTCAGTTGAGACGTGAGATGAAATGAAAACGTTGATGAGATTGAGGACAAAACTATCGCAAGCATGTAGGATGAGGTATATTCAGATCCTATTCAAGTTTCCGTCGGTCCCGTCACAAGAACTCAAGCAAAGAAATTCAAAGAAGCGCTTAATGAGTTGATTCAAGCAACTTGGGCTCGATCAAATTCGTGGAGGCCCTTTGAAGGAATCGTACATGATAAATGCATGATTCAAGCTCTTGAAGTTTCCAAATAATCACTTCTATGAAATAAGAAGTTAGCCTGCACATTATGGCAGGAAAATTTATTTTCCTTTTTAAATATTTTCCCGTTTGGAAAATATACTACTTTCCTATTTCTGGAGGAGGCTAGTGGAGAAACAAATCAGTTATTTCTCTTTTAATTGCCAAGTTTCCATTTTAATTTATGCAAGGCATTTAAGCCGATTACGATTCTGATTTGATTTAGATTCTTTTCTAGTTGTTTAGATTAGGATTATGATTTGATCCATATTCTTTCCTATTCACTTAGACTAGGATTCTAATTTGATTGAGATTCTTTCCTTATTTACTTTTTATTAGGATTCCAATTTGATTTCGGTTTAAGATTTATTTCCAAAAATTCTTGTAACCAACCCTATACAATGTACTCGCATCCAAATAAACAAGGACAGAACCCTATGCAATTAGTGAGAAAGTTAATTCTCTTTGGTTCTTAAATAAACTCTTTAAACTTATCGGATTTCCGTGGCGTTCAAGTTCTTAACTTATCAATCAAATCATCCATAACTAATTGCAGCGTCCTTATATACCAAGGTTTGTTCTTTTATTGAGTATTGGGTCGCGGTTCCATTCAATTCTAGGTCTAGATTCAATCTTGGAGACTAAATTGATTAGGGTCATGTCAGTTCTTGGCGTGGTTCGTATCAATATTCCTCTTTTGACGCATCTTGATAAATTGTTATATTGTTTTAATTACGATTCGAAATTTTTACTTCTTAGATAATAAGTTTTATAACAATATTTTATATAAGATTTAAAATGATGACATTTTTTTTTAATTATATGAGACAATTGCTCAGATTACAACTCATATTTCATAAGATTTGTATATTTATATTTATAATCAGATAGTTGCTGAGATTAATTTACAAATGTTATATAGCATAGCTCAGATTTTTTACCCTCTCCAATATTCGAAAGACATCTAATCCACTTATATTTCAAAAAGGAGAAGACTGTCTTCACTCGAATTGAAGAAGGAAATTAAACATTCATAATATGTTGTAGGGACTCAAACCCGTGACCTCACAATTGTGAGGGTTGGGTTCTAATCACTAGGCTAAAGCCTAGTGGTTTGATGACATTAAATCTAAGAAAAATGATGATTTACTTTTCTAATCAAGAAATCAATGATAATAACATATAAAAATTATGATTAGTAGTAATATTGATCATAATAATGAACTGAAGTATGAATAATGATCATAGTAGTGTTGATGATAATAATTCCAATATAAACATATTTACAAATTAAATAATGCTAGAGATCCCGATATTAATTTTGATCTCAATTACAACTTTACTATATTTATTACTCATCTATTAGATGATAAATTTAATTGCTAGTAAAATTGTTATTATACCGTTCAATAAATGAATACTCCATTAATAGAGATACAAATTGAGATCTAAAATACTATGATAGTTAACATTATTCAAAATTTCTCTCTTAAAATAAATAATTATAATCTTTATTGGATTCAATAGGCATGAAGTTGAAGGATTATGACAATTAGCCGCTTTAGATACATCGTAACAACGTTTTCTTTTCATTATAGTATTATTAACTAAAAGCAAGAGAAAATTAAATGAATGAAGAATCATTACTAATTACATCAATTTTATTAGACTACTGAATAAATTACTTAGTGTTCGTTTGGCACACTATATTGTATTATGCTGTATTACATTATTTTAATGCAGGTTTATTGTATTATATTGTATTGCATTAGTACTGTATTATAATAATATTGTACAATATTTGGTGCTACACTGTACTGTATTAATTTTTTTTGTGATTAACTTAAATTAAATATTTAGAAAATAATATTTATTAGTACCTAGAAAAATAAAAAATATAGAAGTCTTAAATTTTTGAAACTTAACATTATTTTTTAGTATAAATGTTAAAAAATATCATAATTTTTCATAAAAATCGAAGCTTATAGTCTTATATTTTCGGCAGCATAACATTTATTTTTCAGTATTTTTTAAATATATAACATATGAAATAAAGATCGAAGTAAATAATTTAATTAAATAATCTCTAAATAATATCATGACGTAATGATATTTTATATTATTATCTTTATTGGTATTAATTTTAAATTAATATTATTTAAATTTATTCATATATAAATATTTATTATTAGTTATATTAAATTGTTAAATAATAATCACTTTTTATGTATTAATCATTATAACATAATTAAATAATGTAATATTATGTTATATTTTTATTTTCATATATTATTTAAATACTTATTGTTAGTTATATTAACTTGTTAAATATTAATCAATTTTATATTAATCAATTTTATATATTAATTATTTTATAAGTAAATAATACATTATTTAGTTATATTTTTAATATAATAGAAATTAAAATATGAATAATAAATTATTAATTTATTAATTTATGTTAATAATTTTGATGTAAAAGCAAAAGAAAATAAAAATTAATATTATATAATATTATATTAAATTAAAAATATAACTATTTATTTATTATTATTAAAAAAAGCAAAAGCAGAAAAAAAAATACAAAGCAAAAGCAAAACACTAATGAGGCAGTTGCCGCATTAGCATACCCCCTTAATCCCTTGCAAATTCTTTACAAATATGGTATTGGTATTAACACACAAACACACACAAAGCTATCATCAACAAGTTGGTAAATTGGATTAATTCAATTTTACTAGTAACTATAATTTATTAGTGAATCGAAAAGGTCTTCACCAAATTATTATTGAGAAGTACTAAACTAATTTTTTTTTTTTGAAAAAAAAATCAATTAACAAGTTGGAAGTGTATTATTGGATATTGATTGAACATAAAACTTAACTAGCTATATATAAAAGTTGGGGAGATTTCTATAAATTGAAAAAGGCTCCGCTTATAATACAGAGGCTGTATCTCATACAAGGCTGTATCTCATACAACCGCTTTTTATTATTTTTTTAATACAGTGGATAACCACCATTGGTAGCCTCATTTTAATTGGTAAAAAGTGGCAAATATTAAAAGGTAACTATCATATAGCTCCCTCATTTTAGGTAAATATCAAGATAATCAATTCAAAATTAGAAAACTATTAAAGACCCCCTCAACTTAAAAAAAAAAGAAAATACACCTTTTTCTTTTAGTTCACAGAAAAAATAGTTAATATATTTAACTTATGTACTAATAAAAAAATATAATTAAGTCAAATTAATAGATTAATATATTTAAACAAAAATAATTATATTATTTTCTTAATATTACGTTATAAATTTAATGATATTTTACTTTAAGAAATGTAACTTCTGTACTAATTAGAATAATATTTTAATTTAATAAATTACTATAAATTATATATCAATTAAATTATTTTTTATATTACTTTATAAATGTAATAGTATTTTGCTTAAAAAACTATCAAAATAATTTTATCAACTTTTAATCGCATTAAAAATCCAAGTATCTAAATATATAATGAAAACGATTCAATTCTAAATATTTGGAAGAAATATCCCAATATCCCACAATGCACATACACGGACTTAAATCCCTACCTACTAAAATGATTGCAATGTTTATCCAACTATCGAATAATTATCATACCAAACATCATAATTACCCCTCAAATGTCGTTGTTGTTATTATTAGTGGCTAATATTAATATGTTCTATGTATACCCTCTAAAAAAATAATCGTATATTAAACAAATATAAAGCATCTAATATTTAATATTTTTAAATAAAACTCACAAACAATCTCTTATGCAAATTAATTCATACAAACTTATGTCAAATTAATTACTTTATATAATCTTTTTTGCTATAGTAAATTTTTTTCTAAACATTAATTAAATTCATAATGGTAGATAATATGGATAATTACAATTTGAATGCCACTAATATTGAATAATTTTATATTAAATTATATTTACGGTTATATACTTTAAGCATGACAATTATATTTCTAAATTAAATCAAATTATTTGAGTAATATTGCACTTACTAGATGGCTACATGATTTGTATACTGAATAGTGTACAATTATCACAAAATTAGTTCAATCTTTATTTATATCTATATTTTTTTTAAATTAAGTTAATTTATATAACAAGTAAAAATAATAAAATTATGTAAAAATATTAACAAGCTTAAATTTTATATCTATATTTTTTAAATTAAATTAAATTATATTTTTGGTGTAACACTAAGCGGTTAGGTTTCTTTTCGGCGGGCAAAATTACTGCCAAGATAAAACACAATTTTTTTCCTTTTTTTTTTTTTAATACAGCGTACATTTACAATTTTTTTCCAAATTTTGATTCAAAATATAAATACTCTCATTCTTTCCATTGTCAGAAACCTTAGCCGCTCAACTCACAAATATCACCAGCCGCCATCGATCAATAAAAAAGTTGGCATCTTTCGAACACTTACAGTTCAAGGTAAATGAAAAAGCTTTGAAATTGTATTCAAAATCTATGCTCAAGCTTTTTGCATAACAAATTTATAAATTCAGTTTCCTTTTTTTGAACTCGTCTTATTAGGGTTTAGAAATTAACTTTAATTATTTTTTATATATTTTGAATAATCAATTGGAGTTTTCAATCTCTTTTTTTTTTTTTTCTTACATGTTTTATGGTTCCATTCTAGATGGATTGGCAAGGGAGAAAATCGACAGACAATTTGATGTTGATAATGCTTTTGGCATCCTCTTAAGTGGCTGGATCCAAGTCCAAGTGAGTGATGACTGATGAGTAGCCTAAACTTCAGCTTACTGTCGCCAATTCAAAGAAAAATCTGCTAAGAACATAATAAAGGTAATTTATTAACTGATATTATTAGGGTAATTTGGTCATGTTTTTATTTGATGAAATAGATGAACTATGCCTTTATTGCGAAACATAAAAATTAGGGTCCAAATGTTTAGTTAGTTGAAACTAAAGAAAAAATTGCATATGAATTCTGGAGGTCGACAATAAATTTATGTGATACTATATATGTGTATATATGTGAATGTAAAACTTGTGAAATTCAGTAATGAAATCCAATTAGATAACAATGAATTTCTTTACTTCTAAAGAATTCATAAAATTAAGGTTACATGCATTCTGCTTCTTTTCGTTTGTTTCCTAAAGTAAATGCAAGTAAATGTAGGTGTAATGTTGATTTCTACAGTAGTTTTTTTTTTTTTTTAGTGTTTCATGCTAGAAAAATTAAAAAAAGACTAAAAAAGACATTGATTTGAGTTTTTTTTTTTTTATCTCCGTTGTGATATCTTTATTCCTACCATTTCAAATGCTTTGATAATTCGTAATCTAGTAATTTTTAGGTACTTTGTCTACCCGAATATAGTGTTTGGAAATTCTGACAAATCATAAGAATTGTGGGAACTACAACAAATAAACAAACAAATAAAAAAATAAACGAGGTTTGTATTTTGAATGTATTTTACTTACAAGAAAAAATCTAAATTGTGGGATTTGAGGACCCTGCTGTGGCGTTGGCCGCAGACAAATTTTTTAGGTGCTTAATTTCTATTGCATTTTGTAAGTTTTTCATAGTAGACGCTATTTCATGATATATGTTTTTCATGCAATCATGGATCAGTAGTCCTGAAAAGTTTTGATCTTATTAATTCTGGATGTATTCTCCTCTTTCAGAGCAACAAATGAATTGCAAGTTTCTTGAATTGCTGTGATGTTTTGATTTCAGTGCATGAATTTTGTGGTTTCTCAGTAACTATATTACTATTATATGTTATGCAAAGGTGATGATGGGAATTATGGGTCTGGGTTTGTCAACTTGCTCGTCAGCTGAGCACCACAATCCATTTCTGTATGAGTTTATGATAAATAAGCTTCTTTTTACAAATTATTCTTGAACGATAAATAGCTAAAGAGAAATTAGATTTTGAAGAGCTATTTTTTGAATTCTTTTATATTTGCTTAATTTTAGCAGTAACCTACAATAAAGAAAATATTAGTGATAAGCGGGTAATGCTGGTTTATATTAGATTTCTGGAAGATGAATGCATAAGGAAATTATGAAAGAACTGGAAATCATACATGGTATAACCTCTGTGTATGTATTTTGTTAACTAATATAATAAAGGTAGTTTATTAACAAACATTATTAGGGTAATTTGGTCATGTTTTTTCTTCTGAAGAATTCCTAAAATTAAAGTCCCATGTTATTTTTTTTCACTTGTTTCCTAAACTAAATGCAATTGTAATATTGATTTCTATGGTAGTTTTATTTCATTCCAATGTTTCATGCTAGAAAAATGAAAGAAAAAGCTAAAAATTATAACAATTTGAGTTTTTTCCTGCTTGCTGTGGTATTGATATTATTATCATTTTAAATGCTATGGTAATTAGTAATCTAGATATTTTACGTGACTTGGCTACTTGAACCGATTGTTTGGGTATGCTGACAAATTATAAGAATTATAAAAATTACAATAAATATTCAAGCAAACGTGTAAATAAATAAGGTTTAGATTTTGAATTCATTTTACTTACAAGAACAAATCTATATGCTCATGAATTTTTTATAGTTATTTTTAGGTGCTTAGTTTCTATTGCATTTTGTGACTTCATATTATGCTATTCGATGATTTATATTATTCATGCAATCAATTTTGTTCTTGTTTATAGTAGATGTATTCTCCTCTTTATCTTCCGAAGATGCTTTATTGTTAAATTAAAGTTGACATAAAGGTTGCATAGAACAACTATGTTAGTCCAAGAATAATTTTTTGTTTTAATATTGCTATTAAAAAATTTCTTAAAAAAATATATTGCTAGAAATTAGTATATAGTTTTGTGTGTATTTCGCATTAAAGTTTTTTTTTTTGGGTTGAAAATAAAATTTATTTGATCCTACCCAAGAATTTAGGACACGCGTTTGAAATTTTGAATATTATTTATTTTTTCCCAGCCTTGTTTTCTATTATCATTTATTTATTTATTATTATTATTATTTTATGCAGGGACCCTTGGAATATAGCAGCATTTGAACTCTAATTTTTGGAAGCTGTAAATTGATTTAGTTTTGTATTGGATTTATTTGATGTCAAAAGTTTCAAAATTATTTTCCAAAAGCTTGTCAAAATTTCTTGTAAACCTGTGCAGATGAATGGAAATTTTGATTTGGTTCATTTTTTAGTGCACTAGATAAAATAGTAGGTTATAATTTCATTTACAAGCAAATGCCAACAAATCAGTTGAAAAACTAATAAATTAAACGCGCTTAATTCATCATCATAAATGTTGTTACTATGCTATTAGATTGCATAAGGCCATATATTGCTCATAGTAAACATTGAAAAATTATTTTAATTAAGCCCTGAAAAATTGAAGAACTTATTTTGTAACTTAAAAATTGTATATATATATTTGAAAGAGAATGATAGTTTATTAAAGGAAAAAAAAGTGTTGTTAGCAAAATTACGATTACTTAAATGAGCATAAATACGACCAAAGGTCAAAATCTCTAAGTATAAATGATTAAAATTCATGACCAACTTTCCTAAAGTAGTTATGTCAACTGAAAAAAGATATTTCAACACCTCAAGTGATATAGAATGAGTATGCTAGTCAAGAATCTTTTTAATATTTTGAATATAGTTGTTAAAAAATTCTAAAAATTATTTTAGCTAAGTCTTGAAAATTGAAGAACTTATTTTATAAATTGAAAATTACATACATACTTAATAATATTTATAATTAATAACAAAAATATTTTGTTGAAGTAATTAGAAATTAATAAAACTAATTTGAAAAGAAAATGGAGTGGTAAAAATTTAATTGGAATTCAAAAAAAATCTTAATTCTTGATCTATTTTAGTTTAAAGATAAATAAATATGATTAACTAAATGATAAAATGGGCATAACATTTAGAAGATCAAAAGCTAAGTATAAATAAATTAGAAATCTTATCAATTCAATTGATCCAAAAATAAAAAATAAAAAAAGATAATCTGGCACAAATAGATTAAAAAAGTTTCAACGTTTGTAAGTTTAAACATTTTTATAACTTATGTTGTCAAAACTTTTAAAAAATAATTTTCTTGAAAAATAAATTTTTATTTTTTGAAAAAACACAGCAATTGCATGCACCTCTTACATCAACTTTTTATTTACTGTCAAAGTTTTGAAAAATTAGAAATTATTTAAAGAGCACAAAGAAAGCTGAAAATAAATGCAGTAATTTACTTGATAACTAAAAATAATTAATTAAAATGATAAAATGAGAATCAATATGTATAAAGATTAAAAGCTCAAGTATATATATAATCAAATTCAAGAGATCGCATGAAGTAATGAAAATAGAAAAAAATGGACTTGGGTTGTAGACCAAAATATTGGAAAAGATTAAGGGTTATAATAAAGATTTTTCAGTACTATATAGTAAGTTGATATTTACTAAAATAACAAGGGGTCAAATATAATTCACCTTATAAATATTATTGTTTCTGGTAATATAAGTAAATTGACTATTTAACCCAATAATTGGAATATCACCAAAGTAATTGGAGCATTCAACACAAAATTAGTAGAATAATAGTTGAAATAAATAAAGCATAAGGGAGAAAATTTAACCAAAATTAAAGACTAATCTAATTAAAAATAAATTATAAAGTAAATTTGGTACTAACCTAAATAATTGAAATCTTACCAAGTTGATAAGAATATTCAATACAAAATTAAAAGAATAATTAGCTGAAACACATGAACCAATAAGAGAGAAAGTGTAACGAAAATTAAGAACTCATTTAACGAAAAATGAAAGTTATTTGGAATCTAACCCGAAATATTAGTATTTAACAAATTTAATAGGAATATCAAATGCGAAACTGGTGGACTAATGAGTTGAAATATATGAACCTGTTAATGAAAAAACTTAACCAAAATTAGGGAATAATTTAACCAAAAAAACTAATGTGGTATTTAACCCAAATAACTGGAATCTTATCAAGTTATTTGGGATATTGAACGCAAAACCATTGGAATAATAGTTGAAACATATAAACTCATATGAGAGAAAGTATAATCAAAATTAGGGACCTATTTAACCAAATATAAAATTTGAAAAAATAAATTTGGTATCTAACCCGAATAATTGGAATCTTACCAAGTTAATAAGAATATTCAACACAAAATTAGAGGAATAATTAGCTGAACACATGAACTGATATCAGATAAAGTGTAACGAAAGTTAGGAATTCGTCCAACGAGAAATGAAAATCACTTGGAATCTAACTTGAAATATTGGCATTTAACAAGTTTAGTCGGAATATCAAACGCAAAATCGGTGGACTAATAAATTGAAATATATGAATCTATAAATGAAAAAGATTAAACAAAATTAAGGACTAATCTAACCAAAAATAGTAATTTTAATATTTAATCCAAATAACTGCAATCTTACCAAGTTAATTGAAATATTGAACGCAAAACTAATAAAATACTAATTGAAACATATAAACCCATATGTAAAAAAATATAACCAAAATTAAGAACCTACTTAACCAAAAATAAAATTATGAAAAATAAATTCGGTACGTAGCCCAAATAATTTTGAAGAGAGCTTTAGACCGATATAAGAACTATGTAAAGAATAAAGCTCAACTTGAAGGATCGATTGCCGAGGCCTATATCATAAATGCATCGCTGTCTTTTTGTTCATTATATTTAGATTCTATTAAAACCAAATTTAATCTTGTTGAGCGGAAAGAGCTGGAGGAGTTTTAATCTTCTCTCAGAATGTTTGACTTTTTGGTAAAGCTCAGAGTGAGTTATCACAACAAGAGATTGACATTGCACATTGGTATGTTTTTGCATCAGCTCGAATACACAGCTCATATGGATTTTGTTATTGTATCATCAATATAGAATTCCATGGTTCTACTTATTTGGTTCTTGAAAATCTTATTAACCAAGCATTAGTAGGTTGTCCTTATATTTTTCAATCTGAAAGCCATAACTCTATAGTAGTAGAGCCCTCGGCTTGTGATAAATGTAGTTTTTTCCTGTCCATTTCTTACATCCTAATTTTATTATAATATGAGAATGCATCCATAAACTTGACATTTCATGATCGGAGGTAGCATCAACCTATTGATTCACCTTAGGGGAAGCTACCATTTTGGCTTGATTTCTTCAAATCTGTAAAATCAATGCATATGTGACACTTGCAGTTAGATATCTTATCCAAGACAACATTTGAAACCCAATATGGATAGGTGGACTCTTTGATAAACCCTGATTTCAACAAGCAATCTACCTCCATTTATATCACCTCATATATCTTCTGGTTGAAGGCTCTTTTTTTCTATTTAACTAGCTTATGGTATGGATTCATATTGTATTTATAGCCAAAAACCTCCAAGTCAATGCTGAGTATATTCGCATGTAACCAAGTAAATACATCACTAAACTCCTCAAGAATAGTGACGACCTACTCTTTTTGGTTTTCTTTGAGATACTGGAAATAAATTTGACAACCTTTGTTGTGTCATCCTCTTTTATAAGAATGGCGATTAGGTCCTCTACTAGTGTTCTCCTTTTTTTCTCTTAGATGATTTAGGGATCAAATGGCACTTCGATTTCTTTAGGCAATTCATGTTGCTTGTTTCCTTTCTGAGCTTTTTGAGCCATGATAAAGTCTATTCATAGAGGTTTTTTTCCCCTTTGTCTTTCTCCCCTACCAGTTTCTTAGCATTCTTTCTGGCCTTCCATCCTTTTAGAACAACTTTCCTAGTCATTTGAAGAGTGAAACCTGCTGAGATTAAGTACTTACTGGCAAAGAAATCTGTCACTTGCTCATTTAAAGGTGTCTGGTAACTAACCTTCGATGCTATTGTACAACACTACCATACAACTTGTTGATCTCCTTTAATGGTGATTGCAGACCTTGCTATTGTTATTTTCATAATAAGGTAATACATGGATATAGCTGCCTTAGTGGTTGGCATTAATGGTCTACCCAAAATACTATTATATGTCCTCAAGTTATCCACTAGAAAATTTACTATATGAATGACCTTGTGAGGGGATTTTTCAATTGAGATAGGAAGAGTAACAATCCTTTTGGGGATAACAACTTCACCTACAAAACCAACGAGAGGAGTTTCATTGGGTGTTACTTTAACAGATTTGAGAGTATGCTGAACCAATGCTTCATTGAAGATGATATCCACTGAACTTCTTACGTCGACCAAGGCTCAAACCACTCTAACCACTACAATTTTAAGAGTAACCAATAAAGCATTTTCATGTGGATATACCACATTCTCTACATCTTGTTCATTGAACATGATTGAAACTGGGTGTGGTAAATTGGAAGGTGAGATCCACTCAGCCAATTTAACCACTTTGCTATTGACAATATTCCTCCTATAAATTTTAACCAATCTTCTTCTCATGAAGTAGGACCTCCAGATATCATATCCACATAAATACCATTCTTAAATCCGTGGGATTCCTCCTCAGGGGTATTTACCGAAGTTCTTTCCCTTTTACTTTCTCTACAGATTTCCTTGCATCTCATTCTAGCAACAAACTCCTTTACTTACCTGTTGATAATCAACACCTCAATCTCTCCTTGTAATTGGAAACACTCAACAGTGCTATGTCCGAGGTCCTCGTGGAACTCATAGCATTTCAAGTGCTGCTTCATTTTAGAGCATTTCTTCATAAGGCCTTCGGGCCTCAATAAACCAATGTCACGGATGTGATAGAAAATCTGCTCAGGTGACTTACTCAATGGGTGGTAGGAATCGTATTGTAGCCTCTCCTAAGGCTCCTTATTTTCATGGTCCTCCATTCAAAGGCTTGGGAAATTCACGGTACACACTGGTAGTGGAATCCTCGATCCTTTTTATTAGAGTAAGCATAGTTAAGGTGCCCATTGGAGTGTCCTCTTGGATCATAAGGTTTTTCTTGCTTTTTCCTATATTCAGTCTATCCTCTTGGAGCTTCATATGGCATTTACCATTATACTTAATTTGCTGCAAAGCTTTTATTCCTCCCCATATGTTAATGGCTTTACTTTTTGAAAAGAATTTACGATTTCTTTTTTTGAAGGTTTTTTATAAACTGAGTCGATGTTTTTTTTTTTTTTTTGGTGCCTAAATGCACTAGTATGCAGCACCTCTTGGCAAAAACAACTGACAAAAGAAGCTGGTGATTCTATCTCCTTTCTTGATAAAGGCCAACTTGGAGGAGTATTTTTCCTAATAAGGGGCATAACGAAACCCCTAAATGAATTCAGAAAGGAACTGATCCATGTTAGCTATACTCTCAGGCTTTAAAGATCTAAACCAAGATTTGATAGGACCTGTGAGATTATGTGCAAACATGTGGCACATAGCTTTTTCTCATAGTATTTTTATAAGCATTTGGTCGCAGTATAACTCAGCATGCCCAGTGTAGTCAGAAATACATCTATAATATAGGATTTGAGGCATGTTAAAGTTTGTTAGGAGTGTTGCTTGGCAAATCTCCATGGTGAATATTGATTAGTAATGATTGCTGCTTGGTCCCTTATGATTGAGTTGATTCTCTAGAAAAGATATCAATCAAGGAACTCTAGAGGGATCCTCTGGTTTTAGTGTTCAGCTTATTTATCAAATCTTCTTCTAACACTTTCTTCCCCTACTGTCCATAGATCGACTAATGATATTTGAGCTTTTGTCCTTGGAACAAGTGGGTTGTGCTTTTGACATGGTTGTTGTGGCATTGTGATTGTAAACTAATGGCGCGGCAGATCTTATTAGCAAAGTCATCCAAAAGCTTCTTGGAGATAAATTCTTCCCCATGTTGAATACCGATTAATGCTTTATGAACTTTCCCTTGTCCATCCTTGTCATCTTCTTTGCAAGTTTAGTGGTAGGTACATGATTATGTTTCTCAACCTACTCGATAATGGTGAGATTGTCATTGGAAAAATGGTTTTCTTCCATCTTGTTTCAAACTCAAATCAAACCAACTTGACAACCATTGTAGAGCTTTTATTGTGCTCCCCACAGATGGTGCCAATTGTTTCAACTAAATTTTAGAAGGATCCGATTGAGGCAAATAAATTTATATAAAGAGTGTGGCTCTCTAGGTGAATCTAAGGCGTACCTCCCAAAAAGAATGAATAGTTAGGTGAGTTTTAATGGAGAAAGGAGATGTGAGTGAGTAAGAAACAAAGATGAAATCCTCAAGCCTTGAAACTCCTCGAAACCTACAAAGATGAAGCAAACCAAGGTTAGAGATGGAACCAACGGTACCTAGCAACCAAACTCTAAAGCTCAAGCAAGGTTATGGGTAG
This sequence comes from Murraya paniculata, assembly GCA_030449075.1. Lineage (NCBI taxonomy): Eukaryota > Viridiplantae > Streptophyta > Magnoliopsida > Sapindales > Rutaceae > Murraya > Murraya paniculata. The sequence continues at coordinate 204,712 of JAEVFN010000102.1, read as the reverse complement.
TAGTTTCAATAGATTCAAGATTATAAAATCTTAAAACGTTATCAATTGTGTTAAGTGTGAAAATGTTAAATATGACAAGACAAATTTGTGAACAATGAAGAAGTTTCCCATTTGGAAAAACATATGAGCTTTATATTGGAGTACACCTAAGGGTGGTTTTAGTAAATTTGGACACCTAGTGATTATTCATTGGCTGACTCCTCATGGAAGGTCATTTTGGTATTCTTGCTTAGTCCATCTAACGATGGTATTTGTGAGCTTTGAGAGCAAGAAAAATACTAGGTACCTTTGTTTCAACTACACTTTACCATGCTGTGGATTTTAAATTTGTGGTCCTACTGCTTTCACAGAGTAGTTAAAAGGATATTTATTCTTTCTAGCCAAAAATGTAGATATTTATTCTTTTCTTGATTGGTACCACTGTTCACATGCAAGCCCTAACTGATATATTTAAGTTTTGATTGTGTCCTTTTAAATTGAACTATTTTATTGAAATCATCCTTTTATAGGGAGTGTGTCTCCAGTCTGGCTTAGCTACCATACTATCTAGTTAATGATGTTGAGTTTTTCATTTTGTTTACTCTTCTTGCTACATATCATTAATTGATTAGTCTAAGTCAGTATCCAAATTGCCCCAAATAGGTGAAGTCCTTAATTCTTCTTTTGGAGTTTATGGTTGTTGTGATGCTTTTGAACAATCTCTTTTTCTCTTCATTATTTAGGACATGATCTTTCATCATATCTAAACTCAATATTTGTATGGATGATATGATCAAAAAATGTTCATTGAGGAGGAACTTAATATTGTGATATTATTATTAATTAACAAGTGATATAAGACCAACCATTTCATATATAAAAATACACTAGTTAGGTTTTCAAGAAGGATTAGAAGAGTCACAATGGTCCTGCTTAAAACTCAGACTCCTTAGGCAATGTACAACATTGGTGATAGAACTTTTTTAGTGCACTTAAGCTTACTAATAAGCCTCTTACACGCTTATCTCGTATCACAAGTTTATTATAAGAATAATAATAATAATAATAATAATAAATTCAAATAGCAAAGATATAACAAATAAATCAACAATATGTAAGCCAAAAAAAAAAAAATTCACTAACTTGAGGCTTGAAAAAAGTATAGTGTCCTTAAAACAAATTCGCCAACATCACAATGGTGCTTGAATAATATTGGCATCTATCTCTTAAGATATAACCAATTCGAATAGTGTTGGCTGCACAACCTTAGTATTCCTACGAACTTCAAACAAAACTTTGAATTTTGTCACACCGAAGCTTAAAGCTAGAGAATATTTGCTTAAGAGAGAAGGACAAAAATCCAATGTGTTTTGTATTTGAAGATGAAAGCCAATATATATAGGTTTCAAGGGAGGACTTAGATGGTTAAAAATCTCATGTGTGATTTTTTTTTCATTTTTTTTTACATCAATGGATGATCTTTTAGATCTAATTTCTCATTCATCCAAGCACTAATTTAAGCATTATATGATTCGTTATGAAGAGCTCGCAGAGTAGTTTCCGTATCATCCATGCATATTTATCTTGCTCAAAATTGGCCTCAAAATAGTCAGTTTATGCTAATTTTCTAACATTTAAACCCTCTCATGACCTAGGTTTTGAAGGACTTTTAATACAAGTTGCTAGCATAAGTTTTTTTTTTTCTTTTTTAAATCTTATCTCTCTGATTATTAATAATCATGAATCCGATACCTTAGCTTCAAGTTTATAATTGGAGGGAATTCATTTATGTCCATCACTACCACTAGTTTGCCGCATACGTAATTATTGCTTGCATGCATTAAGGCATTAGGCCACCCACCATGGTTTGTTAGTATTGTAGTCCCGGTTTTTTCTTTTTTTTCCCCTGTAAAATGAGGTCGAGTCCTTTGATATAATGGATTGGTCTCAATCATTTATACTTTTCGGTTTAAGACGATTCGATGGAGAATGGAGTTTGTACTGGAAGTTAGACGTATGTTTATTATATTTCTGCTGGGTATGGTTTGCTTCGTAATCTTCACTGATTCAGTTCATGTTTAATGCAATTACTTTTCTTAGAAAAAATATTAAAATTTTGAAATTAAATAAAACTAGTAACTTATAAGTACAATTCAATTCAGGGTAGCGATATTTCTAATCTGCAAATTTTATAAATCCACCCCACTTCTAAAAATAATTATAAAAACTTCACATTATTTTTAAAAACTTCAAATAAAGAAGAATTTTGAAGAATTAATCAATCAAATCTTCCTTAAATTCTTAATTTATTTTTGTGCTATCTTAATTTATTTTTTGTGACACAACTTTTTTTAATTATATTTGACAATTAAGATTGCTTTAGCCTAAATTTAAATTGACTATTTTATCCTTAAAATGTAAAAGCACCAAAAATTTACTTTCACTTTATTTTTTAATTTCATACAAAATTCATTGTTTCTAAATGGTCAATTCTATTTTATGTCTATAATTATTAACCTTTAATTAAACTAACATAATGTCTTTATAGACCAATACTCATGTAAATTATTAAGCTGTCAAATTTATGTCATTTGCATGTAAAATATTGAAAATTATTAGACTTCATTTAAAAAGTTAGATTATAAGTCACAAAATTAAGTACTTAAAGTATTAAATACAAGAACACATATTTGTTTAGGTAATTGGGTCATTTTATATGACAAAAATAAAATAATTAAATAAAACTTATATTAAAGCAACCTTAATAGTTAAAACAAAACTAAGTTAGAAAAATGTAAGAGTGATTTAATTGATTAATTATACAAATTTTTTTGTCGACTTGTATTTATTTGAAATAATATGCATTTATTTTAAATATTTTTTAAAAGTGGGGTGGTTTACCCATATAATGGGGTGGAAAAATCCCTGCCCATCAACTAAAAATTTATATGGTGGAAAAATCCCTGCCCATCAACTAAAAATGAAAATGAAATTTTAGACTGAATTAAGTCTAATTTAAAAGATGAGTGGAATTTTTAGCACTCCTCAAAAATCCTTGAGAAACCTCTTTAATGATTAATAATTTTGTTAATTAGTGAAATTACAAAATAAGACAATTGGGTGAGTCTTTCAACAGTCCATTTCAAATCCAGATAATTTATTTTATTTAAGAGAAGAAGGAATAGCAGCAGAAATAAGTTTCCAAAGACAGCCATGAAAGGAAATTGTTATTTCGTAAAATCTTGTGGGTAATTAAACATTTCTAATAGCTTACATTTGCGAGAAGCAAATTCGAGAAAGAAAAAATCTACCCCGATTTAAAAATTTTATTTCTTTAAGCCAATCTTCTAGCTCTAGTCATCGAGATCCATTTGTTTTTTAAAATTTTTAAACTTGTATGGCAGGTAAGTTTAGCGCATGGATGTAATTGCAGCATCTCCCTGTAGGGACTGGAGAGTTTTATTGGGGAAGAAGAAAGAGTGAAGGCTAATTTTTATGTAATCATTATGGGTGTTTACAGAAGTAACCGAATAATTAATTGTATTCACTTCATATAAATTTAGGTAAGGCCCACGAATTTGACATGAGAAATGTGAAAATGAAAATAGAGGTATGGGATTGGGGAACAAATTGATATTATTACCCTTAAAAAATTTAAATTTCCTTTTTCAGCTTGTTTAAATAATAATAATAATAATAATAATAATAATAATAATAATAATAATTATATTATTATTATTATTATTATTATTATTATTATTATTATTATTATTATTATTATTAGATGAGATATATTTTAACATTTAAAAAAGATGACACATATTTAAAAATACTCAGATCAAGTGATAATTTATTAAGTTTCACTGTTAACTATAACAGCACAAGTATAAAACTAGAAACACAAGCTTTTGTTTTTATCAACATTTTAAAATAAAGAAAAAAGAAACATTCTTTTCACCTTTTTCTCTTTTTATTTTTCCTTTGTTATCTTCTTTTTTTCTTCCGTCTTCTTATCTAATGGTGTTTCGGGCTGATGGCTCTTCTACCCTTGGTCTTGGGTTTGAGAAGTAGCAAGCTATTGGCAGTTTGGCACCCCTCTGAAGTTCTCAACGCGTCATCTTCTCCAAGCTTAAACTTCTCAGAGCGTCATCTTTTCCGATCTTTCATGGTGCCACAATAGCTATGTTAGCAACTTCAACTAAGATCTATAGTGCAACTACACCACTGCTCCAAATCGTTGCAACTACTCGTGCACAATGATCGGCATTCCAATCGAGGCCACACATGCTTCCGTGTCAATGCAAATGTCGTCTCCGTAGCTTGCCCCACCGTCGTTCAAGAAGCTTATACCACCACTAGTAATTTAAAGGTTAGTTAATTTAGGTTTTGAAATTAATGATTGGATTAGTTTTGTTTGATTTGATTGTTTTGTTTTTCTTTATTAAATGAGATTTAATCAGATATTATGTTGTATGCAGGTGAAACATCCAGATGCTCCATCTAGTTTCATAAATTTATTATAATGGTGGATTAAGCAGTGGCGGCTTTAAGCGTTGGCGAATTAAGCAGCCGCCTAAGGCCCCATATATTAAAAAGTTCTCATTATGATTGTCTAATCCTCATATGTTAGAAAACACTTTTTTTTATTTCCTCGACATACTCAAATTAATTTTTTTAACTTACTTATAATAGAAAGCCTACTTTTTAGACCCCTCTTTAATTGATGATTATCTTATAATTAAAATCTTTTACACAAATTTTGATAACCTTAATGTTAAAGAGCTATAATTAATAGTATTAACTATAAATTCATTATTAGTTCTTCTCAAGAAAAATATTAAAAAAATTATTTCACTGCTTTAAAAAGATTAATTATTTAATATTATAAAATTTCTTACGCTCTTATCTATAAAGAAAACTATTACACTTATTTGTTTATTTTTAAATAAAAAAATAGTTTCTTAAAATAATAGTCTTAGGAAATTAAAAAAAGGAACTTCTTCGTTACTTTTCTTTTTTGAAATTTCTTATTATTTTATTGATTATAATATTCAATATATAATTAAAAATTAATTAAATTTTGAGGTTTTTTTATAATTTTTTTAAGCGTTGAAGCTACTAAATGTAAGAAGGCCTCATAAAGAAATTTCGCCTAAAGTCTCCAATACTATAGAACCAGGGTTGGGATTAAGAACTCCAAATACTGTAGTGTTTTTTTTTTTTAATTTTTTAATTTTTATTTTAAGTAATATTGAAATATAAAAATAGTTGGCCAAGTATATTAATTTTCTGTAAATTAGTTGATGTTTGGGATTCGTCAATTTAAATTTTCAGTTGCCAGATTTGTTAATTTTGATAGAAAACTTAACGAATTGTCACTTGATCGAGTATTTTTAAAACATATATCACCTTTTTGAAATATGTCAAAATATGTGTGACCCAACAATAATTAAGTCTAGTAATAATCATAGTTATTAATTTTGATTGCAGTAATCAAAATTATAAAAAAATTATAATAATTTATCAATTTTGTTAGAATAAATAAAAATTATAATAATTTTGATGATGTTGATGATAATAATAAAACAACAAGTTTATTAAAAAAATCATAATATTAACATTTATTATAATAAACATGCATATATTGCATTAAAAATGTTTACTTATTATTTTGTTAGTGAATAAATAAATAATTGTAACTAAGGGTATTTTTGTAACTTGTAACAATTAATTTTAGTTACAAGATAAAGTAAATAAATTAATAGAAATATAACTCATTTCGATTTTTATTCATAGAGTTCAAGTAAACAAATTATTTTTATTTTTATTTCTCAATTTGATTCTAACTCATTCTAATTTTTGCACATTTAGATTCCTGAGAAATAAGCACACCATAATTGTCTCTATTTCTTAATAAGATTCATTTAGTGATGGTGTGATTTTAGGATTTTAGTAGGGTGTTATATATGACTAGAGCTTTTATCACTCCTATAAAATCCTTATAAACACCTTGTTTGAATTCTATTTCTGAAAAATATCCCTAGTTTGATTTTGTAAATCAAACTCATATAATAAAATTAACCATCTTCCCTTAAAATTTCATTTTAAAAAATAATTTTTTAAGTTTCTATTTATAAAATTCATACAAAACCTAAAATATTAAATTATTTTGTTTGTATTTTATAGTTTCTATTTCTATACTCTAAAATCCTATAATTTTCTAACAAAATTTTTTATTAAAATTAAAATATAAATAAAATTATGAAATAGGCTTGGTGTAAATTATTTGTTAAAAAATAAATAACAAAAAATAAATTATTTAAGTGTTTAATTGAATTTCCATTCAAAAAAACAAGCAATAACGAAACTACTTTTCGTATTTAAGTCATTCCAATTAAAAAAAAAAGGTTTTATAATAAATTCTAAGGGGGTGTCAAAAGACCTATTCAAAATACATACGTGGACCGGCTTAACATAACCACGATCCATAAAGCCCAATTTTTTGGAAATTTAGAGCCCAAGTCCAACAAAGTTCAATACAAGCCCCAATCCCTGGTTTCTATAAAGAAATATAATATTTAACCCCTTCAATTTATTTTATTAACCTACACTTTTTAATAAATATTATTTATTCTAGGATTATCCTTATTGAAAACAAAACATAATTAAAAATAATATTTTTTTCTCTCATAAGCACCCAATAGATTAATTTAGTTAATATATGTGTGATCAAATGGTAACATACAGAAATCATAGCTTATATAATATATCACAAAGCTGATGTATTATGCATGCTATATAATATGATAAAAGGATCCGTCTCTTGCTTTGAAATGGTTAATGGAAGTTATTGTTCAAATTCAAACATGTAACTGATTTTTACTTTTAGTGCGTACCATGTTACCACCACCTAATAGCAATTATATCGATCAATTAAATTCTATATTGGTATCAAAGTGAGGTTTCAGTGCAGAATGAAGATTCACGTGCGAGAAAGTTTTATCAAGGAAGTTCATCTCGATTTAATTCAAATCAATTGTATTTCCATTCCAAAAGTATTCTAGACGTCCTAACGAGTTCGTTGAGTCCAAAAACACTAAGTTTTGATGTTTGAAAGGGCATAAATTACCAAACTTAGGAACTGGTTTGAGGAGGGCTCCAAGAGGTTGAAAACGCATACAGCAGCAATTACAAATGTGTTTATAAATGTGCCCTTATCCACACCAGTTTTAGCCAATCCGATCCCAGTCGTGCCCAACTCGACCCTTGCTTGACCAACATCCAAATCTGGATGTTGATTGGCTTTGATTCAGTTTCGATCCATGTTTTGACCCGATTTGACCTAACATTGATCGGACTATTGTCCATGTGAACTAAAACATTTGTGGATTGCGGCTTGACCCATTTTTAGTTTATTCGAATTGGTCGTTCCTATCAGATCTAGTTCAAGCATCAAATTAGCCCCAAATTACACCAAATTTTTCGTTTCAAGGTTTTCCTAGTTCAAGTTAATCTTTGGCCTCAAAATTCAGTTTTAAGGAATCAGGATTCAGAAATTTGGGAAATTGCAACTAATTTGTGATTATACTCAAGCATGAGGGTTTTCTCATGCAAACTCTTATACCTGAACAATTCTAGAAGTTGTAAAATCTTAAAAGAATCACCTTTGCCCTCCTGAATTTGAGTTTGAGGGAAATCAATTCTGGTTGCTAGATTTAAGATCCAAGTCCACTACGTCTCACAAGGGTCTTGGAACAAATTGAATCAATTTACTTGTGCCAACTTTCTGACAATAAGAAAATCATCAAATTGCCAAATACAGTACTAGTACCCGTAAGAGATTTATGAAGGCCATATCTGTACTCGCACTGGATTAAGTATAGTTCTAAGTTGAGAAAACTTGGTGATCAGTGAATTTCTTCTACCCTACTATTATTAAATAAGTTATAAATAAGTATAACAAACAGTACTATAGTTGTAATCTCTCAACTAGATAAGTAATAATAAATAGTACTATTATTATTATTTATTTGTCTAGTTCTTGAAAATGGTGAGTAACACGAATTCAGATAAAGTTAAAATTGAGAGATTAAATGATGTTAATTTTGACATTTGGAAAATAAGAATTTCTTATTTGACAGCACATAAAAGAACTTTATATACAATTACTAAAGATAAGTCCACAGGTGACATAAAAGTGACAAAATGGGAAGAGAATAATGCCTTGGCAAAGGCTACAATCCTCAATAATATGCAAGATGATTTGATCCCATTATATTAAGGGCATGAAATTGCAAAAGAAATCATGGATTCGTTGGAAAATAAATATGGGCCTAATCCGAAATTTATATGCAACTTCTATTTGCAGAATTCAATGGCCTTCATATGTCTGAAAATGATAGTGTGGTGGATCACATTATGAAATAAGAATTCTTACAAAAGATCTTTCCAATGTAGGCTACTTTAGTCTAGAAACAAATGCAAATATCAATGCTTCTCAACAGTTTACCAAGAACTTGGGATCATGTTATGACATCTTTGACATATGGCATCGTTGTTGACAGTGGAAAAAATTAGATTGAATATAAAGAAAGAGGAGAATCATTCCAACAATCTTCTCTTGGAAGAAACTTCCCACAACAGCACAGCCAAATCCACAAGCAACAAGTCAAGAAGAAGAAACACAAAGCCCCATGGAAGTTTGGACACAACAAACAGAACAAGAAGAAAAAGAACAAGTGTTTTATATGTGGAGATATTGGTCATTTAAGGCAAAATGTCCAAAGCGAAAGAAAGACAACAAAAACCACAAGAAAATTGTCTTGACAGTTTTTGAGGCATTCATTGCTCAATCTGATGGTCAATGGTGGTTGGAATTCTGGTGCTACAAGACATGTCAGTAATGACAAAGGCCAATTTATTAAAATTGAAGATAAAGCACTAGGAGAGCATCGCTTATGCATGAGAAATAATACCGATGTTGATGTGCAATGTATAGGGGATTGCAAAATTTCCTCTAACAATTCTACCATCATCTTGAAAGATGTTCTGTTTGGTCCAACAATAAGAAGAAATTTGATCTTTGTGTCTATGTTAGAGAAAAAAGGTTCTGAGATTAAATTTTTGTCTAGGTTTGTGACCATAAGAAAAGATGTTCTTATAATATTGAGGGGAAAAAGTTGTGATATGTATTCCATTCCCTCTAATATTAATAAAATTTCTTCTTCTGATTATATTTATTTGTTTAATTCTCATGATAATACTTTTCTTTAGCATTTACAATTAGGTCACAAAAGTAAAAATAAAATGCTCAAGATGAGCGACAAAGGAATGCTACCTCAAGTAAATATTGATTATTTTAACATATGTGAATCATGTGTTAAAAGAAAATTTGTCAAGAAAATCTTTTTTAAAACATTGGAAATCATCATATTTACTTGAGATAATCCATTCAAATTTATGTGAACCTATGAGAACAAAACTACATAGAGATGTGGAATACTTCATCACATTATAGATGACTATTCATGATTTGGTCATATATACATGTTAAAATACAAGTCTGAGGCTTTAAAAAAATTCAAAATATATAAAAAGGAAGTAAGGACTCAATTGGGTCAATCTAGCCTTGAATAGAGACCATGGTGGTGAACATGAAGCTTTTGATGATTTTTACAAATAGAGTAGGATAAAGCATATCTATACAATGCCTTACTCTCTACAACAAAATGGAATTCTAGAAAGAAGAAATCAAACTCTTTTACATATGAAGAGATCTATAATGTCTTACTCAAAAATGTCTTTACAATTTTAGAGAGAGGCATTATCTACAAAAACATATATATTAAATAGAGTTCACACAAAAGCTAAACCTTTAACATCTTATGAAATTTGGATGAGTACAACACCTGAATTGTCAAAATTAAAGGTATGCGGTTGTAAGGCTCATATGCTTGTTCATAAACCTTTATGTGATAAGATAAGTGCCAAGATATGGAAATATAAATTCATTGGTTACAGAGACAATGGTAGTTATCATTTTTATAATTCAGAAAAAGAGTAGAGATGCTGTATTTTTTTAAACTACTAACATTGTTATTCCTTCTGAACAGATAAAGCTACTTGAACATAATAAGTCATGCCCACTTTAGATATCAAAGTCAATGATACAGATACTAACATGGAAGATCCAACTAGTCCCGTAAGTTCTACACAGCCTAATGAAAATAATCAAATTAGTAGGAGCAAAAGAAAAGGAGAACCACTGCAAGGTTAAAAGATCATATATTTTTGCATCTGAAGAAATAAATCAACTAGGTGATGGTCCCAAAAATTATAAAGATGCTATGAATCAAATGGATTTAAAAAAGTGGGAAGAAACCACGAAAGACGAATTAAAATCCATTGAAACTAAGAAAGTTCTAGGAATTAGTTGATTTACTTGAAGGAAGAAAGCCCATAACTGTAAATAAGTCTTTAAGTAAAACTAAAGGCAGATGTAAGTCTAGATAGATATAAGGCTAGGCTAATTGCTACTTATTTGCCATAACAACTTGGAATAGACTTTGTTGATCCTTATTTGCCAGTTGCAAAATTCACATCAAGCCGAATTCTCATGTCAATTGTTGTAAGAATGGATTTTGAATTACATCAATTAGATGTAGCATTTTTAAATGGTGAACTAAAGGAAGAGATTTATATGTCTCAACCAAAATATTTTTGGTTAAAAGGCATGAAGACAAAACCTATAAATTAAAGAAGTCTTTATATGGACTCAAATATTTGTCTACACAATGGTTTTTAAAATTCCATCAAGCATTCTTGGATTTAAGATATCAAGTGAATCCACTGATCATTGTGTTTACAATTCAAAATGCCAAGATAAATTATCTATACTCTCATTTGATGTAGATGGTATATTATTGGCTTGTAATTGTGTAGATATGATTATGGAGACAAAATCATATCTAGATACAAAGTTAGAAATAAAGGATATGGGTGAAGCATCCTATGTTTTAGGAATTAAAATTTCGAGAGATCGAGGATCAAGGATGCTATATCAAGATTAAGAAAATTATCTAGATACAACACTCAAGCGATTCAATATGACAAACTATAAATCAGTCAATACACCTGTAAGCAAGGCGACAATTCCCCATTAGAAATTGTGCATGACAAATAAAATTGAAATAAAAGAAATGGAAAATGTACCTTATGCACAGGCTGTTGGAATTCTTATATTAACAATGCCCAGTACTAGACCAGATATATCACATGCAGTGGGATTTGTTAATAGCTTTCAATCAAATCTAGGAAAAACACATTGTATTATGAGATAGCTAAAAAGGACTAGAGGTATGAAACTGTATTTTGGCTTAAATGATCTTGAACTTATTGGCTATTGTGATGCAGATTTTGCAAATGATACAAATGATAGAAAGTCAACAAGTGGAAATGTATTCTCATTTGGTGGAAAAATTGTTTCTTGGCTAAATAAAAGATAAGCTTACATTGCAAAGTCAATAATGGAAGTAGAATACATATTTTGCAGCATCGCAATTAGCACTGCTGTATGGGCTAAATGGTTCATCGATAATCTATAACTAGATTTATCCAAAAAACCTATTAATTTGTTTTGCGACAATAAGTCTACTATCTTTTTAGTTAAAATAGAGCAAATAGCTCAAAAGGCAAATACATCGATATAAATTATCACTATATATAGGATATAATAGATAAAGGAGAAATAAAAGTCCACTATGTTCCCTCTGGCAAGATGGTAGCTGATCTCATGACCAAGAGATTATCTCTAGAAACGTTGAGAGAGCATGTGACTACTATGGGTTTAAGAATCATCTAAATGTGTAGTCATAACATGGGGTACATTGAAAATTTCTCAGGGATGCTTGGGAAAACAATTGATTTAACTCTATCTAATTCATATATTGGTCAGATGAAAGATAGAGAACACTAAGCAAGAAAACAAAGGTTATAATAGATCATTTTGTGCGTAAAGTTTGTTTAGAGGCATCAAAGATGAGTCTTTGTAACACTAGACGTTTAGTGTAGAGTCAGCAAATAAAATTAGGTACGGACAAGTTATTCTTAGTTGGGGATAATGGTGCCATTTCACTTTTGTAAAATGAAGATACCATTTTCTTTTGTAGTGTAGTTTTGGTATCATGATATATAATGATTAATGAGAAAGCGCACATGAAAATTATTATCATTTAAACAATATAAACTACATCATTTGATCAAGTGAGAGATGTTAATATATGTGTGATCAAATGGTAACGTGTAGAAATCATGGCTTATATAATATATCAAAAAAATGATATAATATGCATGCCATATAATATGATAAAAGGGTGCATCTCTTACAAGAAACAGATCCTTACTTGTTTGAATTTGAATACACAACTTCCAAATGATTCATGAAAGTTATTTTCAAATTCAAACATATAACTGATTTTTGATTGCCTATATAAAAGCATGGCTACATCATAAATCAGATATCTCCAAGACACTCTTAAAGTGCTTAACTTATAGTGTGTGCTTGAGATTTCGCACTAGCCCAACAGTGGTGTATATCGATCAATAAAATTTTATAAACTTTTCATCTCTCATATCTCTTTTATTTTTTTTAATTGATTTATAATGTGTCAAATTTCAAATCTTAGATTATCACATAATCAAAATTAGGGATGGCAATGGGGAGGGGAGGGGATCGACATCCCCGTACCCATCCCTGATATTCTGCATATGTCCCCGTCTCCTCCCCATCCCTGTCAAAATTACTTGAGGGGATGCCCATCCCCTCCTGAATAATAACAAGGGATCCTCGAATGGTCTTCGATCCCCGAATAACTAATATGTTTTTAATTTTTGAACTTGATTTAATCATACTAAAATAAAAAACTTAAACAAAAGTAAGATTTGACAATATATCGTATATTAACATTAATCCATTATAAAAATCACACTTCAAAATACAAATCATCAAAATAATTATTTTCGTTAATCTTCATAATTCTATAATAAAAAGAAAAAAATTACTTTTATATTAATAATGAAATAAATTAAATGAGTATAGATACTGAAATTAATATTTTTAATAATTTACTTTTGTACCTCATGCTTTTTCTGTTCTTAAAATATGGCAAATTGAGAGAGAGCATCAAGTTTCAAATCTAAAACAATAAAAATAATATAAGCAATGTAACTCGTAATCTAAAACAGTTTTAGGCCAAAGTCTTTGAAATAAAATTTGGTAGAATAGTAATTCAAAACTACCACTAATTAATTAGACTTGAAAGTTTTTATAGTATATTTGTATAAATATTTTGATATTTGTTATTTGTATTAATATTTAATATTTTATAATTTAAATTTTATTATTTATTGATTAATAATTCTAAAAAGAAAATTATAATTAAAAATAAAAATGAGGAAATTGGGAAATGGGGAGAGGATGGAGATTCTAGCACATCCCCGTCCCTTTTTCGAATAAGAAACTGGATAAAAAATTATCCTCGTCTCTTCTCTAAATAAAAAATTTAGTATAAAATCATCTCTTTACCCTCCCCGAATAGAAAAATTCCCTAGGAATCCCTGTTCCCGTGGAGATTTCTGTCATCCGTAATCAAAATCAACATCATCAATAACAACAAAATGCACTACTTGTTAATAAATTTTATTAAAATTCATTATATGTTGGTGGAGATGATAGATTAATAATGAAGAAAATAATTAGTGGTGATTATGATGAAGTAATTGTTGATGAGGTAGTGAGGGTGATGGCATTGGTCACGGAATAGTAATTTTGAAAAGCAAATAATATAAATTAAAAAATAAAGATTGGTGAAATAATTAGAAAAGGTTAAATGTACGAGGGCAGCAAAATTCCTTCTTGGGTCACCTCTTGCCCAAATTTCAAACTTGATGGTGTGAATGTGATTGAGCCATTGAGCAAACATTATCCACCATACCACCTGAAGAAGCTGCCACGTGGAACCGAGATAAAGCTGGCCAGTGCCTCCTCCGTCTCTCATTACACTCCTTTCCTCCACTACCTCTTAAGGCTGAGCTCAACCAAGTCAACATTCTTCAAATTTAACAGTAAAAATCCGCCGAATACAAAGCAGTGGAAGAAACAGCAGAGTACAAAAAGAACTGAGAAGAAGGAATAAATGGTTTCATCGTCAGCTATTTCAATGGCAATGCCGTTAACTCATGCAAGCCGAAAGATTGTTCTAAACCCCTGAAGCGTTCGTCAAGCTATCGCCGGTGAAGCCATCAAAAGTATTGGCAGCAGCAACAAAATCCAGTGGCAGATTTGAAGTTGAGGCTTCTTCGTTGAAAGAGAAGGCTGTCAGCGTGTTGACGGCTGGTGCCCTTGCGGCTTCCCTGGTGATTCCTGAGATGGCTGAAGTTGCTGGCCCTGGCGTTTCTCCATCACTCAAGAATTTCTTGCTCTGCATTGCAGCTGGTGGTGTTGTGCTTGCTGCTCTCACAGGTGCTATCATTGGCGTGTCCAATTTTGACCCCGTCAAACGGATCTAAGAGCTGTCAATTTCAGATAATGTTGGAATGTATTTTTCATTTTCTGTGTTGTTTGATGTTTTCAGCCATGAACTTTGTGCTGCTTGTGTAATTGAGCCCAAAAAATTACGAATTCTGAAAATTCTCATTTCCATTTCCGTTTGGGCGTAACTCAGCGAGAATATCATTTCATTCATCATCTTCAAAATTGTTTTTAACACGTACCAAAAGCTCGGGAAACCAATCAAGTAATCTTACTCAAATCTCCAAGAAAAATCTTGTTCCTTCCCTTAAGCAATTAAGCTCAAGAAAGAAATCAATAAAACAGAACCAGAATGGAAAAGAATAAAGATAAAAAATTTAAATTCAAATAAGGGAATGCATTATGCATACAACAGGAAGCTAGATTGTGGTTCAAATGACACCTACAAGTAATGTTAAACTGACTGAAATCCACGAAACTGCTAGTACAATTTTCATTTACCACTTCGATCAAGTCAACTCAACTCAACTCTGCAGAAACAAAGCTACTAAATCTAAAATAGCTTACCTGGGCTTAAAATCATTCATTTCGTAAAAGACTTTGAAATCAAATCAAGCAAGTATCTGCTTTCAGAAGAATAGTTAACGTGGTCTGCCTTAATAACAGTGATCTTCACCCTCTGCTCATCGCCATACAATTCCTCCTTGATCTTAAGCCTGAAAAGATATTGGTTAAAGACTCTACTCCGAATTATTTCTCCAAATCTAATATCATCCTGCAATTCATATTTCAACATGTACAACTCCTTTGCTGAGCAGCCCAAGATTTCTTCCCCGGACTCCTGGAAAGCTGTTACCCAAGTCAATCCTGTCTGGTCTTGAATCTGGGCTTGAAGAAGATATCTATAATCACATTCATCAAATTCCTGATTGCACCTGTCGCATTGCCATCTGTTTCCAGACTGTGTTACTTTCTTATTGCACTGCCTATCCCCTACCATCAAAGGGCAACCTGTATAGCAGAAATTATCTGATTTAATAAAAGTTATGAAAGCCCGTACCGTCACCCAGTCAGGCTTTTCTGATCTTCCAAGACCTTCAGTCTTAATCTGAGACACAGTTTTGCGTATCTCATTCTTAATCCCAGCTGTAACAATTTCTCTTGAAATGGACATGGTAACAGCATTCTTCCCTCCACTATCAAACCACTCTCTCAGCTCGTGAGCCTCAGCAAAATCTGGATTTATAAAGAGTTGCGTAGAAGAGATAGTACCAATTGATTTTCCACTGAAATCATTAACCTTTCCAGATTTAACAGACAAAACAGGGAAGAACCCTACGTCAACCATCTCCTGCAGCTTTTGACCTTGCTTATTGCAGAAATCTCCCCAAAGAGTTAGCTCAACACTCCTGCCAGATGTATCCTTGAGATTCAAAATTCTTCTCTGAGTTTCCATACCATTCTTCCTTAAGATAGGAACTGAAGGGTTAACAGATATCACAATACCAATAACATCAACTATGGAATTATTTTCAGCACTCTCAATTTCACTGATATGTCTGAATGAGAATTGCTGTTTTGGTATTGAACCATCCTCCTCAGTGCAGAGATCCACAGTTGAAGTTGCCTCTAAAAATATCTCCCATTCATTCTTCAGATGGTTGAAATTCTTTTGTGCAGGTTTCAAGCAACCTTTTGAGATCAAATAGACTCTACCAACCTCAATAATTTCATAGAAGCGGTCAGGCAACAGCATTAAAGCAGGTAACTCTTATCTCCCCTCCATCAGAGTCAAGGAGGTCGAAAGAGAAGACCTTCCCATCTCCCCGAGCATTGCTGTAGCGGCGAAGATCTCCCTTTGCAGTCACTCTGGCCTTGATAGCCCACCTTCCCTGATAAGGATTCAAAGCAGCAATAGGAATGATTCGTGATGGAGCTTCATTCTTCAATATTGGACCATGATTTCTGAAATTTGGGGGCGGTTGATATGGTGGCTGGACAGTGGGTCGGAAACTCTGCACATTACTACCAGCATTTGGAGCTCTAGACGTCCCAGAATTTGGAGTACTGAGTGAACCTGGATTTTGAGAATTAAATGTGCCAGAATTTTGTAGATTAAATGTGCTGGAATTTGGAGCACTGTAGTTATTAATTCTAACTGGCTGCAGCAAATTGTTACTAGGAATAGTTTTTTGAGCAGTTGACTCAGATTTGGAAAACACTTTTGGATTCCCAATTGGTTCACAATCCAATATTATAGTCTCCATGTTCAACACAACAATAATTCTGCACAAAGAGCAAAATATAATAAAGAACCAGGACGACTTTTGCTAAAATATCATAATTCACAAAGCAATATATGAATCAATCAGTTCCCAAATACATACAAAGTTCATTTTAACTCACTTCCTCCCTCTTATAGACACAGAAACTAACCTCACCACTGCTTAATGAGTACAGCAACATATTCAACCATCATGTATTGGAAAGCAACAGAGTCATTGTATAAGGTTATTGTTAATTCGTTCATCATAATTGATATTTCTGCCCTTTTTTCTTTTCATCACAGGTGGAACTTATGGACAAAAACTCTTCATAGCATCCTAAATCAAATTCTCAAATAAATAATTTAAAACTATGCAATATAAACTTCTCAGTTTACAAACTAAGCTTGATAATTAGATAGATTGATTAAGTGCCAGTTAATTTCAAAAGTAATCTCTGCACAAAACAAAGCTGGAAAAAAAATGCATTATTAGAGCAAAGCAAGATAAAATTGAACGCACTTGCGATTCTGCACAGTGCTGCAAATGTAATCGATCAACTGAACAACGGATCCTTTCTTGACTTGGCCGGTCTTGACTCTGTCATTGAGCTGACTGGCGAGCATTGCGTGCTGAGCCGACAACGAATCTGAGATCAAGATCCGGTAACGTTCCTGAGTACTTCCAATCAGCTTTATATCCATGACCTGAACCAGCGGCTTCGAGTTCACATCTCCGCTGTTTATCAATGAGATTGCGTTTGGCGTTAGATTTACAGGCATCGTTGCTGCAGTCACCTTGAGATTGATTGTGAGAGTTCAAAACCCTAGAAATTAGAAAAAATTATGAATTTTTGAGGTTGTAACTGGCGGGGTAATAGGGGACAACGTATAACCGCCTTTAGTTTTGATGTTTGTAGCCCTTGATGCTTCCCAGAGACCATCCTACCATCGATACCCATTTGAAAATACAATTGCACCCCCATCATCTCTACACGCGCGCGCGAACAAATTTCGGAAAGGACGTCTACGGATATATAATTAAATTAATTAGTAAAATAAATAATTTACTGGTCAATTTAATTTTTTAAAATATTACTAATGATAAGTTAAAAAAAGGACAAATAAATTGAAATGAAACAATTTTCTTATAAATACTAAGAGAAAATAAATAAAAATTATGTAAGAAAAATACAAAATTTTACTTCATATTTTATATTTTGAGTTTGAAATTTTATATGCTTCGTTTTACGTTTCATGTAGTGTATTATAAATCTTAGAATTTGCATTTTTTTTTTCATTTTGTGTTGGCATTTATGTTGCATATCTAACATTTACAGTTATACTGTTAGGCATTCCATGTTTCATATTCATTAGAAATATGACCATCATTGAATATTTTATATTAAGTGGTACTGTATGTTTAATACTCTTTGTTTCATGTGTAAATGTTATTTTTCATATTATGTCTCGAGTTGCATCATTGAGGTTCAGTGTTTCATATTCTAAAATGTCCTTATATATTTAATTGTTTTTTCTAGTTTGTATTTGATGTAACGATGTTGATGTTTCATATATATTGATTTTCTGTTAGATGTATGTAGTTAAACATTGAATGTTCTAAATGCTCCTTTAAGATTTACTTTCTTCACTTGTTTCATTTTTGGCATTCTTATTTCATAAACAACATTCATTGTTTTGATTAATATAAATAAATTCATTGTTACATGTAAAGATTCCATTGTTTCATGTCTTACTTACACCCTAAAAATTATTTTTTTTTCTATATTATTTCCTGATTTATGTTTGATGTTTCATACATAACATTTATCTTTGTATGGAGCTTAATGTTTCATGTTTACTCGTATTGTGTTCAATGTCCATTATTGCATACTTGACCTTAATTGTTGCACGATTGTGTTGTATGTTTCATGTATAAATGAGTTGTTTCATATTAATGACATCAGTTGCCTCGTTGAAGTTTAATGTTTCATGTTTCTAAATCCTCCAAAGATTTTATTTTTCTCCTCAATTTCATGTGTTGAATTCCATACATAATGATGCGAATTACATTTATAGAGTTACAATGTTTCATGTTTTAGTTAAGTAAATTTCATTTTGCCTAACTATTTATTGAGAATCTTCATTAAGTCCTCAAATAACCTTTATACACTCTACCTCTAATGTTAAGATCGAAGTCAAATTAATTGGCTAGAATAGCTCCTTGACTAGCCCAACTGTTCTCTGTCAAGCTTGGGTACCTAGAGCAATTCAGTTATGGAACAAGCAAAGAAACACCAATAAAAGTCTCACACAATAGCAAACAGTAAGAACAAAAAAGAGAGTAAAGAGAATAACACATAAGATTTACGTATTTTAGCTTCATTAGTCCTACATCCACGGGAAAAACACACACTTCCTGAGTTTAACTGAGCGTACAATTTCTCCCTCTGCTCGATAACTATTCATTTAGTTCTCTTAGACATTTCCCAAATCTCAACTTTCATCTGCAGTTGCACATTGGCCTGCCTCCTAGCTACCCTTGGCTTGCTTCTTTGGCCGCCTAGCTGCCCCTTTGGCTTGCCTCCTTTCAGCCTGCATTTTTGCCTTATCATGGAGTAACTCTTTCAATGATTTAAATACCTAAATAAACTACCATAGCAGTTACCTATCATCATGGTTACATTAGTTATCTAACCATTATATGCTATGGGTAGTTATCTAATCATCATGGGCAATTCCAATTATGTCACAAAGCCTAAATAACTTCTATAGCAATTATGTAGCCACAATGTGCCACTTAGATTAAACCTCCAATGCCATATCAGTTTCCTCTAACATAGGCATACCCCAACTAACCCGTCAGCACACCTCAGCTACTTGCCACATTCTTTATGAAAGGTAGAAGTTATAACCATAATCTTACAAATCTCCACCTTGGATATAAATCCTATAAAAAGGCATCTACATTTGTCCCTCAATATACACTGTAGCTTACAGGTAGGTAACCCCAGCCAAGTTCTGGCATGATACCCCATGATTAACTTCCTTAGTAAGCTCTACCTCAAACGCTATACCCATCACTATATCAGCTACCTCATGATTTTTCTTATCATGATTAGCAGCGCCCTTAATCATAACCACTTCATGGAATGTTATGCCCTTACTTATGGTATCGTGGAGGCCTAAAGTCAGTGCACCGCACCTTGTAGCATTTTACACCCTCAGGATCATCTATAAAGACTCCCTTTAAGGCTCTTGGTCCTAACTTTCTTTAACATTAGACACCCGAAGATCCTTAATTTTGCATAGTTTGTAGAATGTTTGCATCACTTTTCTTCTGGTATCAAGCAATCTATTGCAACTAAGGGACTCTTGTAAACCAAATATGTCCTATCATTACAGATTCTACCCGGAAACTCTATGATAGGTTTTCTTGAATTAGTATACACCTAACCTTGTTCAACAATGTTCTCTTCATTTTTTCTATAAGCTCGTTATGCCGAGGTATCCCGGCTATCATCCTTTGCCTAGTTATTCCATGCTTCCAGCTGAACACATCAAATTCTATGTTGCACAACTCCAGCCCATTGTCTGTCTTGAGCCTTTTAACATTCTTACCAGTTTACTTCTCAGTCAGTGCTTTCTAAGTTTTGAAAGTATTGAATACTTGATCTTTAGACTTTAGCACATAAACCCAAAATTTCCTTGAGTAATCATCGGCCAATGAGAGAAAGTACCTACCACCTCTATGTGAGTTAACTAGAGTAGGCCTCACAAGTCTGAGTGGATGTAATCTAGCGTACTCTTAGTTCTATAACTAGCAGTATCAAACTTCACTCTAGTAGCTTTGCTCAATATGCATTGATCACAAAACTCTAGTAGTTCAATTTTGTCATCACATAAAAGTCCATGCCTACTCAGTTCCTTTAAACATTTCTCAGTAATATGATTTAGCCTTAAGTGCCAAAGCCTAATTTTATAAGAGGTCACCTGCCATGTATAGATGTACTGCCTATAACTGACGTACCCTTCAACACATAGATACCATTCTTCTTATTACAACTAATGAACCTTTTAAGCACCTTCAAAGATCTATTTTCAGTTTTTCACCCTTAAAGAAGTACCCTTTATTCTCAAGCATGCCTAAGGAGATGAGATTCCTATTCAAGTCCTGAACATGTCTAACCTGTATAAGTTCCCTAACTGTTCCATCAAACATTTTAATCCTAATGTTTTCTATACCAGTAACACTAAAAGTCATAGTGTTTCCTATTAACACCTTGCCACTACCAATTACTTGGTAATCCAATAATAAGTTTACTCATATAAAAAGAATAGCCTAAGGCTAGAATACACTTACCATATATTTTCACATCTAATGTGAGTAGCATATCTGCAGAGTCATAGTTGCCTTTATCGGAGCTACTGTACTTGGTTGTAGAGCAGTTAGGTCCTCCAATGCAAATACTGCAGCATCATCTTGATTCTTCTAGAAATCTCTTTTAACATCCTTGTTCTTAGACTTAGATATACTGCGATTCTTTTTTAAATCCTTTTTCTCACATCTATCCCTTATTACTATCAGACCTTCTCCCAAACCTGAGGTACCTGAGGTATCCTCAGTTTTCTTTTGTATTTCTCTTGAATTGAGATTAGCCTTAATATCTTCTAGTTTTTGATACTAGCGAAGTAAAATTAATTAGCTATAATACCCCTTCAATCAACCTAACTATTCTCAGTCACAACTCGGGTACTTGATTACGGAACAAATGAAGAAACAACAAGGAAAGTCTCTCACAACAACAAATAGTAAGAACAAAAAGGAGAGTAAAGAGAATAACATAGAAGATTTACGCTCCAACATCCATAGGACAAATGCACACTTGCAGAATTTACTAATCACCAAGGATTTTAAAATGGAAATACACCAATTCTCAGAGGTTGCTGGGCTTACAATTTCTCCCTCTACTTGAAAACTATTCACTATGTTCTCAATATATTCCAAACCCAAACCACTTTGGTTACACGGTTGCACTTTGGCTTACCTCATCGGCCCCTAGCTATATCGTGGCCTGCCTCCTGGCTGCCCTTTTGGCTACCTTCTCACTACCTCTTCGGCTTGCCTCCTTGGTTGCCCCTTTGGCTTGCCTCCTTTTGGCCTACCTTTTTGCCTCATCCTAGAGTAACTCTCCCAATGATTTAAGTACCTAAAATAACTACCACAACAGTTACCTATCATCATGGTTATGTTAATTATCTAACCATTATGTGCTATAAGTAGTTATCTAATCATCATGGACAGTTCCAATTACGTCACAAGCCTATATAACTTCTGCAGTAGTTATAGGTGTACCTTAGCTAATCTGCTAGTACACCTATGCTACTCGCCACATTGTCTATGGAAGCTATAATTTATAATTATAATCTTAAATCCAATTGATTATTCCACTAATAAAATTATCATTGAGTATGAAGTAAAAGTGTATTTTTATAAAACTAATTTAATAAATTAATTTATACTTTTCGTTGTTAATCAATAAAATATATTATATCTTTACATTTCTCTTCCTCTCTATTTTCTCTTATGTAACAGTAATATTAAAGAAATTTTATCTCTTTCAATATCTTAAATCTCTGTAAAGGGGTGGAGTTATTGGAATCCTATGACATACTTTGAGCAAGATTATTTTAATAGAGAATTTTTTATTAAGAAATAATTAATTATAATTTATTGTTAAGGACAATTTTAATATAAATAAACATAATATTGTTATTTTGGACACCCATCTAGCTCCTTCATTAAACTAAAATTATCTTAATTTAAACCTTAAAAGTTTCCCTTCAACATCAAATCTTTTCAATTGTTTGATTAGACTAACTTTTTGCTATGCTTTTTATAATTACTTTTATTCAACATCAACTCCTATTTTGTTTGGTTCTAATGTTTTAGTGATCATAGACTATATTTGTGAAAGTTATCTATATAAAAAAAAGATCAAATAAAAGGAGTATGAAAGAGAAATTAATTGTTTGTAGAATTTGAGATGTGTTAACAATAGAAAGTAGTTTGGATGTTAATTTCTATTTGCCCTTAGCCACTAGGCGAAGCCAAAGCCTTGTAGGCCCAGATTGTTTAGAATTGACACGGGCTTTTTCATCCACCCTAATCAAAATCCAAAACCATGCATCGATAACAACTTACCAACTGGCAACGGTATGTCTTATCAATGACTGTTTAATTATCAATAAGCTCCTCTATGATAAAAAAAATTATATTTGTAACCTAAAATCATTTTTCTCAACACCATGAATAAAAAAAAAAAGTAGCTGCCGCCCATAAATCAAAACTTAGAATTGCGTAGCACAATGTCTACACTAGTGACATGTCATACGTGCTTTGTCACAGTTCACTGACGAGGTGCAACTGCGAACCAAAGTGATTGGGGTTTAGGAAGTACTTAAGAGAACTAGGAGAATGATTTTCAAGGAGAGAGAAATTGTAAGCTCGGTAACCTCTTAGAAATTAGTGTGTTTCTATTGTAAAATCCTTGGTGATTAACAAAAACTCAACAAGTGTATTTTTGTCCCTGTGGATGTAGGCCTAACGAAGCCAAACAATGTAAATCTCTTGTATTATTCTCTTTAGTCTCTTTATATTCTTATTGTTTGCTATTGTGTGATACTTTCTTAGAATTTCTTTGTTTATTCTATAATCGAGTTGAACAAAGGTACCCAAAAAATGACAGAGATCAGTCAGGGTACGTAAAGAGTTGTTTTAGCCTATTAGTTTGGCTTCAATCCTAACAAGCTAGTATAAGAGCCTAGTTCCATGGCTAATATTAAGTTGGATGTTGAAAATTCGACGAGAAGGATGACTTCAACCTTTGGAAGGTGAAGATGGAAGCCCTATTAGTACATCAAGGGTTAGAAGTTGCTCTAGAGAAAGATCCAAGTGGGAATGATCTTCTGGATGATGAGGATCTTAAAAAAAAGATGGGAAAAGCATTTAATACTATCATTCTAAGCCTTCGAGATCAAGTACTAGGAGAAGTTTCAAGGGAGAAGGCTGCTTCAAGTATTTGGACAAAGAGAAGATTTATATGGCAGAGTCTTTAACAAATAGACTTTATGTAAAGAAAAGGTTTTACACACTTTAATGGAGGAAGATTCTTCTGTTACAGAGCATATTCATAACTTCAACAAGGTGAATGGATCTTGAGGCTATTGATGTGAACATCGAGGATGAGGACAGCACAATCATATTGTTGTGTTCTCTATCGGATTCTTATAAGCTTTTTGTGATTACTTTGTTGTATGGAAAATAGAGTTTGACCATGAAAGATGTTAAGGCTACTATCAACTTAAAAGAAATTCAGAAAAAATTTGAGGGCACCAAAGGTTTGGGAGAAATTTTAGCAGCAACAAACCTGAGAAGAAGGGTTCGAATGAAGAATCAGAGCAAATCTAAGTCTAAGAACAAAGGTAAAAAGTGTTTCTTTTATAAGAAAGAATGACAATTTAAAAGAGATTACCCAGTATGGAAGCAAAGAATAAAGAGATTCAAGGTTTTGTTGCAGCTGTTGCACCAGGGGAAACCCGTTGCTCAACAACCAAGTTTAGTAGTTCCAATGAGGAAAACTATGACTCTGCAGATATGCTAATCACTTCATATGTGAAAATGAATGGTGAGTGAATTCTAGACTCGTGTTGTTCTTTCCATGTGAGTTCTAATTAAACAACATGACTTGTATGGTTGTTAGTATAGGAAACATTAGGATTAAAATGTGTAATAAAGTAGTTAGGGAATTGAAACAAGTTAAGACATGTTCTGAACTTGAAGAGGAACTTCATCTCCCTAGGTATGCTTGAGAGTATTGGGTATAAATTTAAGGGTGAAAATGGATTTTTAAGGTGGTAAAAGGTTCACTAGTTGTAATCAAAAGAGAGAGGAAGAATGGTCTCCATATGTTGAAGGGTACCATAATGACAGGCAGTGCATCTGTGCATATCGTGGTGACTTCTGATAAAACTAGGCTTCGACACTTAAGACTTAGTAATATTAGTGAGAAAGGTCTAAAGGAGCTAAATATGGGGTGTTTTGGGTGATGACAAAATTGAATGGCTAGAGTTTTGTGAACAACGCATATAAGACAAAGCTACTAGGGTGAAGTTTATACTGCTAAACATAGAACCAAGGGTATCCTAGATTACATCCAGTCAGGCTTGTGGGGATCTACTCCAGTTAACTCACATGGAGGTGGCATGTACTTTCTCTCATAATCAATGATTATTCTAGGGAACTCTGGGTTTATGTACTATACTCTACAGATCAAATGTTTAATACTTTTAAGAGTTGTGCGAAGAATGTTAAAAGCCTCAGGACAGACAATGGATTGGAGTTTTCCAACATGGAAATTGATTTATTTTGTTGAAAGCATGGAATAGCTAGGCAAAAAATGTTAGCTAGTACACACTAGTAGCACAGGCTTGCAGAAAAGATGAAAAGAATGCTGCTGAACAAGGTTAGGTGTATGCTAATTCAAGCAAACCAACTACAGACTTGCTGGCAGAAGCTATAATGACAGCGGTATATCCGGTTAACAAAAGTCCCTCAGTTGCCATAGACTGCTTGACCTCAGCAACTGCAAATCTTTGGTGATTGATAAAAACTCAGTAAATGTGTGCTTATCCCCATTAATATAGGCCTAACGAAGCCGAACCACGTAAATTTTCTGTGTTATTCTCTTTACTCTCTTTATGTTCTTATTGTTTGTTATTGTGTAAAACTTTCTTACTATTTCTTTGTCTATTTCGTAATCGAGTTGAATTGGGTATCCAAGCTGTGACAATGAACAGTCTGTGTATGCAAAAAATTGTTTTAGCAATTAATTTAGCTTAAATCCTAACGGTTTATAATTTTAAATAAATGAATGAACATTTTATAAATAGAAAAGTGATTTTCTATCATCCATGATGAAATTAAGTTGTTGACATATGTTTCACAAAATAGGTATCATTAGAAAGACAATCTTATGATCTACTCAATGGTGGAATATTCGTTGGCATTGGAGGCTTAGTGGAGGAGCATGCGCTATACAATTATGCATGAAAAAATTGTGAGGCAGTCGTTCAACAGTGGCTGCACATGAAGCAAAACCACTTGACTCTAGGTTAGCATTTGTCGATATATCGATGGACGTGGCTTTCAACTTAGTTGGTCTTCATGTGATGACGGCATTGGGGTTGCGCTCTGCTTTAGTAGGCGTGGGCACTGTAGATGAGCTCATCTTCATTGTGTAGATTGAACAGTTTCGGAAATTTAGGTGGTGTCAAGGTAAGAGCATTTTGCCAAAATTCGACAATGTAGCTAGAGGAAGTCACCAGAGCTCAATAATGGCTAGCTTTGTCTTTTCTCAATTAAAAGTTTTCAATATTAATAAATTATCTTATTTTAGCGCATGAGTATTTTTGCAAACATGTTGCTAACATAAGGATAAAATTGGTATTGCTTATTACAAAATTAGATTCTTAAAAACTTTGATTTTCATAAGTTACTCGCAAAAAATTTTAATGGATGGATGTAGCTACAATAAATGGAATAAAATTTGCTCTATGGTACAAAATGTCACAATAAATTGTTGGATTCAGCTTATTTGAATCTAATGGTTGTGATTTTAAATTTAACAAAAATTAATAAAGCAATTAAAAATTAAAAATAAAAGGTTACCCATTTAAAAGGTTACGCCTTATGTGCTAAATTACTAAATTACTAACCCATTTCTTGTGTGACTTAGATTGCATTTCCAATCCACCGTCGATTTTACGTCATGATTCATTGCGATCATTAACCAATTTCCAAGAAGCCAGTGATCAAGCCTAAGAATCTTGTTTGGACACAAAATTGAAAGAGAGGCAAAGTGGTTGTGTCACACCATCACCACCATGTCTTTTGTTACT
This sequence comes from Murraya paniculata, assembly GCA_030449075.1. Classification (NCBI taxonomy): domain Eukaryota; kingdom Viridiplantae; phylum Streptophyta; class Magnoliopsida; order Sapindales; family Rutaceae; genus Murraya; species Murraya paniculata. Next base: position 177,983 of record JAEVFN010000102.1, on the reverse strand, counting down.
GTTCTGACTAGCCACTACCACTTCTGCGACAGAAGGCTTGTCATACTATCGTGTCCACCATCAGTTCTCAATCTTCATTGTTGTTGTCATCGCTGGAACAGTTGCCATGAAAGCACCCCATGCCACTATTAAAAGCCCTCAAAAGTCGGTATGCTTTCTAATCTTTTTTTTTTTTTTTGGTACGTCTAAATCTGTTTAGTCTATTTATGAGTTTTAATTTTCTTTTTATTTTGGGTTGAATATGTTGTTGTTTAGGCATTTGATTTATTATTGAATTTGAGTTTTAATTTTTTATTTTTAGTATGTGCAAATAAAAGAACAAATACATCGCTTGTAAAGAAAAAAAAAGCTGATTAATCTCTGCGAAACCAGAGAGCATATTCGCAGGTTGTAATTAAAAGAAGAAGACTTTTTAATTTGGGTGAATTTTTATTCTACATATTTAATTGTTGTTTTTCATATGCTTTTTTGGGACACTATCGTTGGGATAATGAGCTACTTTTTTTACTTTTCTTTTGTTGTTTCTTGTTATTTTGCTGCTATTTTTGCATTTTATTTCTTGCTTTTTTTGGCTTTTTTTTTGCCGGCTTGAATTTGCTACCTTTTTGTTTTGATTTGCTGTCGTTTATATGTTGATTTGCTGCTAATATTTTTTTGGTTTTTTCTTGCTAAAAATTTGTTTTTGATTTGCTGTTGTTTTGTGGCTAAATTTACAACTATTTTTAGTTTATTTTGTTTATATTTTTAGGGCCTGATTTCCTACCGTTGTTGGCTTTTTTCTGCTATCCCTTGGTTAATTTGCTGTTGTTTCCCGGTTAATTTTCTTATTTTTTGGTTTGATATCTTGCAAAATGATCATAATTTAGTTTTGGAATATAAAAAGTTGTATTATGGAAAATGTAATGTGCTTTCGAGTATACATGAAAATGGAAAAATGTTTTATTGGTAATGTTGAGAATACGAAATGCTAATTTTTTTTTGTTAATTTAAATCTATTTATGTATTTACAATATCATTTCATTTGATCATATGGTCTTGCACTATGACAACATTTTCATATTTGTTTTTCAATAGAAATTAATGAAAAAAAAGATGACAAAAACGTAATTATGGAAATTATAAATTTTCATTTGAATTGTTGAGGAAATGGTCACTATTATTCCATATTTATTAATGGAGTTTACATTTTAATTTTTTTTGTAGATTTTCAATTAAAGTTCATTGTACCTATATCCAGATTCTAAGCAGATTTAGGACACAATATTGTATATGTATACTTTTTCAATATTTTTGGATTCTTATTTAATGTTTAATTTTTTGATTTTGATAATATTAGTAATTATATATAATCCATATGAATTTGTTCCTATTTTCAAGCAAATTGATGTGATAATGTCTAGTTAACTCATCGGATGAAAAGTATGCAATTATCTTGTTCCCCAAGAGAATTTACCAATTGATTCAATTAGCAACTTATTATAAGTTTGTATAATTTATAGACATATTTAAATATGCACCATCTAGTTGTAAATAGTAAAATCTCGTATCTCGTAAATAAGAGTTTTGAAATTGAAATCCCACTCCCATAGGTGGGAAGGGGACTGAGTCCATTAGGCTAAATAATAAATTAAAAAATTTTCCTCGAAGAATTGAAATATTTTGGGATAATCTATCTAAAATAGTTCACAATTTTAAGAAAATTTATGTGGTAGTATACAAACCTAATTGAAATTCTAGCTAAGCAACTTAAGAAGGGGAAGAATTAGGTTTTAAAAATTTCTCCCGTAATAATCAATAACAATTGTTGATTGACAGCTACGACCAAACAATGACACATAACCATAATAAAAGTAAATTAGAAGATAATGGTTGGGAGAAACAAATACACCAAATTTTTATGTGGTCTGGTAACCAATCTACGTCAACATCTCCAAGTAATCCGACCTTGATTATTACGAGACTCCAAAAACTATATTTGACTTCAAGGTATCAATATACCTTTACAAGTCATCCAAGGTGTAAATTTCACACCTTCTTAACCTAAAGTGTTTCCCAACAGTTACTCAATTTGAAAAAAATGAGTTTTACAAGCAATAAACTGGTCAAAAAGATCAATATACAAATATAAGCACAAGTTTGTATATGAATATAAATGGAAGTAAGAGCTCAAGAGTATTCCATAATTGAGAGAATAGATAAATTTTTGTGCTCAACTTTTGTTCTAATGGTTAGAAAATGGATTTATATAAATTTAAGCAAAAACTAGCTATTAGACACAAAATTCAAAATAATAGGCTAATAGGTCAGCCTGTTATAGCTCTGAAAAAATTTTGCTTCAAAGAACTACCATAATAGGTTGGCCTATTATGTTAGCTGGTTAGCCTATTATGTGCTTTGCATTTTAGTCCATCCAAAGTTTCTTTAAATTGTAGAATGACCCTAAGGCTTAAAATATTTACAAATAAGTCTATGTCCATAAAAGAAATTCTTTTGATAAAAGAAATTGATTTTCCATTTTCTTCAAGTATTTTTAAACAAAAATTTTCACAAATTATAATGTAATAAAAAATTTAAGAATTTTGGTGAATGTAATGCATAAAAGACTTTTGAGAGCACATATGATAATCATGTATAAATGTAAAAAAAAAGAAAAAAAGAAGAAAGAACTAGCTTTACAATATGATTAAAAAGAATATATCACCCAAGTTAGTGTTTTGAGCTTAAGTCTTATCTTAATGGACCATTGTTAGGAGTACTTGAGCTTGTTCTCACATATATGAATCTTAAGTTTCAAGATCTAGTGAGATTAATTTTTTTTTCCATATTCGCCTTAATAAGTAGTTTGTTATCAACAAAATCAAAGTTTAAGACATATCTAGAATACATATTTTCCTCTCCCTTTTGACATTATCAAAAAATAGTTAAGGCATAGGTGCATAATGTCATTAGATCATCAAAATCATCGTACCTATCACGATAAACCATCATGATGATTTAAAAGAGTAGCCATATAGACCAATTTCATACATGAATGATAATGCAAATCCATCAATCACATAATAATACATACATATACAAGTCAAATTAGAATCAAACCAAAAGATAATCAAAACCAATCAAACAATTCACACACTAGTGGATTCTTTTATCAAATGTAGAATCACAAAAAATTTGAAAATAATGAAGCAAGAGTATAACAACGCATAGCTAGTCTCAGTATCATAAAACATGTATGCCATTGAAGAAATTCCAATAATTTCTTGTCTAAGTCTTGCAAATTTTTTCTTCATAAAGGGGTTTGTAAAAGTATCCATAAATTGATTTTTGGTTGAAATAAAATATAAAACGAGATCCCCTCTTTGAAAGAAAAAAGAAACTTATGTAGATTAGGAGTCCATATTACATTATGCTTAGTTTCCTTATTAACTAAAGTTTAGGACTTTTATTTTCCTTTCCAAATTAGAATTTTTGTTTTATTTTTACTACATGATTCAGGATAATTACTATTCATATAAATAGCTTTCCTTGTAGCCTTTGCAGGTAGATTTTTGAGTTCAATAATATTTTCAGCTTTCAAATTTCTGTATGAGTATTGAGTTAGTTAATTCTCGGTATTCTGTCGAATCTACAGGTCTTAACCTCTAAATTCACGGTATTCTTTGAATCAACATGAATTTAGTTTATTCATTTATTCTCTCGAATATTTTGAACTATAACTTCCGCTGCATCAGCTTGGTATTAGAGTCAAAGCCTGATTCTCAACTTCCTTCGTCCACCCACCCATTCTTTTTTTACCTTTTTAGCTTAAGACTAAAAAAAAGACAAAAGTAGAAGCAGAAATGCCAGCACTGTCAACCGCCATTTAAGGCTACTGTCTTTTATTTTCTGTCACCGCTTCGGTCTCAACCACCACCATTCGAACAAAAAAAAATCGGCCATCAAACCCTAAGCAAGGACCACTATCGATCGGTCACAAATTGCTAGAAATACTGCCAAAACTGCTGCGAAAGCCGCTGTTGGTTTCTGTCGTGATTTAGCAAGCTCCACCGCCACCAATCAGCTCCTGATCGACGCTCAAATCACCGAAAATCGAAGCCCTAAAACCTGTCACAACTTTACCTCCAAGTTCCGCCCAAAACATCACCTTTGCGGGCAAATCACCACCACCATCATACTCACCGACCCTAAATCTTCCAGATCCACCCATCCTTGCCGGATTTCCGACCATCGACACCGGACACCTAAACTTTTACTTAATTACGTGTTTACCTAGAACTTTGTCCCCAAACCTTTTTTTATGCCCAAATTGAGAAATGCCTCCAAGAAAAGCCCATGGTGCCGCTCATGCTACAACTTACGATCATGATAATATTACTAGAAATGAAGCCCTAGCTAACATGGCAACTAGGATTGATATGTTAGCTATGCAAATAGTACAGTTGATAGAATTACTTGCCGAGCAACATCGTACTCCAGAACGCGAAGATAATTTAAGTAAAAACTTTGATAACCCTTTCTCTGGGCGTCAACATAGAAAAGAATCTACTGATGATAGAAGATGGGAATTTAGGTTGATAATTGACATTCATGAGTTCCAAGGATGTGGTTAACTAGAAGAATTTTTGGATTGGATTGAGGAAATTTTTAAATATAAATAGGTTCCTAATAATAAACTAGTATCGCTTGCAACAACTCGGTTCTATGAAAGGGCAGCAGCTTGATGGCAACAAACTAAGCTCACAAGGACTAGGCAAGACAAAAAGATGATTAACTCTTAGGAAAAGATGAAGAAGCACTTGGAGCATTCTTGCCTCACAATTACGCCAAACTATTATACCAACAACTATAGAATTTGAGGCAAGATAATCGATCAGTAGATGATTACACCATAGAATTCCATGGGTTGGTAGCGCACAATGACTTGACAAAGATAGAGGAACAACTGGCTTCCCGCTACATTGGAGACCTACGATCATAGTTTCAAGACCAGTTGAATTTACTTGATCCATATTCTATCTCAGAAGCACACCAGCGGGCTTTGCAGTTAGAAAAGCAATTTAGCTGGCATATTAGTGACTGAAACTTTTGGGGTTCTCAAAGTGTTACTTGTGATAACTCGAAGTCAATTCTCAAATTCTGTAATTTCACTCCTCCAAATTTGCTAAATAAGACTAATAAATCTAGTGAAAATGGTCAAAATAACAAAACCCAATCATCCAGCTCGGGATTACGTTGTTTTAATTATGGAAAAAGTGGGCACCGAAGGATAGAGTGTAAAAGAGGAGGAAAGTACGACAAAGACTTATTCGTGGGCACTGAGGAAAGTGAAGATTACTAGAAGGAAGAAAATGAAGAATTCACTAAAGAGCCAACTTTTGATAGCAGTGGTAGCGCACGATCCACTAAAAAACATAGTGATAGTGGGCCAATGTTGATAATAAATCGTACATTTTTCACTCCGAAAGAACAAGACAAAGACAAGTGGTTACGACAAAATATTTTCAGACTACTTGCACAATTTGGGAAAAAGTATATCTTATGGCCATAGACTCAGGCAATTGCAAGAAGTTATTTCAGAGAAAGCCGTAACAAAACTAAATTTAAAGACAGAACCTCATCAAACTCCGTACAAACTCTCATGGTTGAAGAAAAGAAATCAAGTGACAGTATCTAAACATTGCTTAGTTTCCTTATCCATTGGATCAATCTATAAAGACCAAATTTGGTGTGATGTTGTGGCTATAGATGCTTGTCATCTATTACTGGGCAAACCTAGGCAGTATGATAGAAATATAACACGTGATGGGAAAAGAAATACCTACAGCTTTATGTTTAACAGCACTAAGATCGTTCTCGTACCTAACAAGGAACTCACTCTCAAACAAAACTTGGTTAATTATTTGTTAGGTAAGAAGCAATTTATAGATGTTGTAACAAGGACGGAGAGGGTCTATATTTTGTTGAAAAAAGATAATCATAGTTATTTGAGGATTTCTAAAGTTGTTACACCTATATTAGAGGAATGTCAAGATTTGTTCCCTAATGAGTTCCCACCTCTTAGGGACATAAAATATTAGAATGATTTGGTTCCAAGTTCAACTTTACCAAATTAACCTCATTATCGTATGATTCCTACGGAACATGAGGAATTGAGGCGCTAAGTGAAAGAGTTACTAGAAAAGGAATTTATTCATGAAAGTCTCAGTTCCTGTGCGATTCCTGCTTTGTTAACCCTAAAGAAAGATGGGTCTTGGAGGATGTGCATAGATAGTGAAGCTATCAATAAATTATAGTTCGATATTGTTTCCCAATCTCTCGATTAGATGGCTTATTGGATCAGATCAGTGGAACAATAGTTTTTACCAAACTAGATTTGAAGAGTGGCTACCATCAAATTCGAATACCGCCTAGAGATGAATGGAAAACATATTTTAAAACTCGTAAAAGGTTATATAAATGGTTGGTAATGCCATTTGGCTTATCTAATGTTTTGAGTACTTTCATGCGAGTTATGAATCAGGTTCTTCGCCCTTTTATTAAAAAGTTTGTGGTTGTTTACTTTGATGATATACTTATATATAGTGCTAGTCACGAGTTACATCTAAAACATTTGATAGAGGTACTTTCAGCCTTAAGAGCAGTAAGTTTATACACAGCAGTAAACAAGTGTACTTTCTTGACAAAGAAAGTATTATTTTTAGGAAATGTGGTGTCAAATGATGGTATATCTGTTGATCAATCAAAAGTGGATGCTATTCGAGATTGGCCACAACCAACTACTTTATTTGCCATAAGAAGTTTCCACAGACTTGTATTTTTTTACAGGCGATTCATTTCTCATTTCAATACTATTATAGCGCCCATCACGGACTGCATGAAAGGAGGATAGTTCTCTTGGATAGAAGAAGCGACTAAAGCATTTGAGACAATAAAAGAGAAGTCAATTACTGCTTAAGTACTTGCCCTATTAGATTTTTCGATAACTTTTGAGGTGCATTGTGATACATCTAAAGTAGGCATTAGAGCTGTTCTTAGCCAGTAGAATAACTCTATAGCTTATTTCAGTGAGAAGTTAAATGGAGCAAAAGCACTTTACAGTACTTATGACATGGAGTTTTATGCAATGGTCCAGGCATTAAAACATTGGCGTCATTATCTGATTCATAAACACTTTATATTTTATACACTGACCATGCCGCATTGAAGCATTTCAATTGTCAAGACAAGCTTTCTCACCGACATACCATATAGACAGCGTTCTTTCAGCAATTTACTTTTGCAGTAAAGTATACTTTTGGTGAATCCAATAGGGTAGCAGATGCACTTACTCGACGATCTTTCTTGTTGACACAAATGCATAATCAAGTCCTTGGATTCGACACATTTCGAGAGTTAAATGCCTTTCTTTACTCCTCTATTATAAGACATTATTGCAGGGTTTTGCTCAGACTATCATTTATATGACGGATTCCTTTTCAAAGAAAATGAGTTATGTGTTCCTGACTCAAGTTTGAGACTAAAGATTATTACAGAGTTACATAACGAAGGGCATATAAGTCGTGATAAAACTCTGACTCTAATAGCCAACATTTATTTTTGGCCAACTATGAGGCTTGATGTCTGTCATTATGTCGAGACCTTTCGTATTTGTCAAGTTTCTAAGGGCACCACAACTAATGCTGGATTATATATGCCGCTGCCAATTCCAACACAATCCTGGGCTAACATTAACATGGATTCTGTTTCGGGATTACCCTATTCTCAGAGGGGTATGGATTCTATATTTATTGTTGTGGAACGGTTTTAAAAAATGGCTCACTTTATTATGTGCAAAAAGACTACAGACGCCTTGATTGTTGCTCCTCTATTCTTCAAGAAAGTCTATAGATTGCATGGTTTACCTAGTTCTATAGTATCTTATCAAGATACATGATTTCTTAGCCTTTTTTGGAAGACATTATGGAAGTTGACTAATACTCGTCTGAATATCGGAAGTGCTTACCACCCACAAACGAATGGTCAAACTGAAGTTGTCAACTGCTCTTTAGAAAATCATCTATGTAGTCTAGTTGGTGATAAACTGAAGACGTGGGATCAAAATTTATACTAAGTCGAGTGTGCTTATAATCATGCAATTAAGTGCAGTACTGGTTTAAACCACTTTTCAGGTGAATTACAGATATAATCCATGAGCTCCCATCGACTTAGTTCTAGTTCTGGATTTAGTCCGCAAAAGTAGTAAAGCAAAAGACTTTGTAGAGCAGCTTTAGAAGATTCAGAGAGGTGCACAAGAGTCTTCAAAGAAGACTACCGAAGGTTATAAAATTAAAGCAGACAAAAGGCGCCGAGTTTTAGAATTTTAGGTGGGAGATATTGTTTGGACTGTCTTAACCAAAGATAGATTATCAACTAGCAAGTATAACAAACTTTTCGCCAAGAAAATTGTACCTTTGGAGATGATAGAAAAGATAAATCCTAATGCATATAGACTAAAGCTACCTAGTTATATCCGCATTGTAGATGTATTTAATGTCAAACTTTTTATTACTTACAAAGGTGATCACGACGAAGATGCTGTTACAGACCATCTGAATTTGAGGGTGAATTATCTCCAACCTAGGGGGAATGATGCAGATTAGGAGTTCATATTATACTAGGATTAGTTTCCTTATTAATTAAGGTTTATAACTTTTATTTTCCTTTCTAATTTAGAATTTTTGTTTTCCATTTACTACATGATTTAGGATAATTACTACTAATATAAATAGCCTCCCTTATAGCCTTTGCGGATAGATTTTTGAGTTTAATAATATGTTTAGTTTTCAAATCTCCGAGTAAGTATTTGAGTTAGTTAATTCTCGGTATTCTGTAGAATTAACGACTCTTAATCCCTAAATTTGCTGTATTATTTGAGTCAATATGAATTTAGTTTATTCATTTATTCTGGTATTTTTTCAAATCAATGGAATATTTTGAACCATAACTTCTGCTGCATTAGAAACCAACCATACCTTGATATGTTTTGGTATCTACCTTTTTACCTGTTCATTTTTGTCAAGTTTGATTGTTTAGCTTATTGGGGTATTTTTGCCTTTGTACTGTCGAAGCCAAATCCTTTTGAGTAGATCTTTCACATACTTGGATTAATTGATGAAGATTCCCTTATTTTTTTGCTTAATTTGAGGTCTAAGGAACAGTTCAACACCAATCATCATGCTTATTTCAAATTCCTTACTTATTGATGTAGTTTAGGAATGTTTATGATACTTGAATTGTTTCCTTATTATTATTTAAAGTTTATTTTCTTTTTCTTTCTAGTTTAGGACTTTGTTTTCTTTTTTTTTTTCTTATTTATGGTTTAATAATTACTAGTGGTATAAATAGCCATCTCTTGTAGCTTTTGAAGAAAGATTTGAGTTCAATAATATTTTTCAGTTTTCAAAGCTCTGTGTGAGTTTTTGAGTTTAGTTAATTCTCAACAATCTGTGAAATCAACAAGTCTTAAGCCCTAGGTTCTTGTTATTCTTTCCAATCAATATGAATTTAGATCATTCATTTATTCCGGCATTCTCAGGAATCAACGCAATATTAAAACATTAAACTTCTACTACATCAGTTTGGTATCAAATCCAAAAGCCTAATTCTTAACTTTTCTCAAACACCAACCCTTTTCTTTTTTCTGTTTAGCTTTATTAAAAAATAGAAAAGAAAAAACAAACCAGGATTGAATGTCGGTTTTCCATCACCCTTCTATTGGTCAACCACCACATCACAATCAGTGGAAGCTGGCCACCAAAACCCAGCCGAACGCTGCCTTTCTACTGGTAAATCACACAAACCACCAAAGCCATATGCTACCACCACCTTCGTAGATTCTGTCGTGCGTTGGCCAACACCACCACCATCAATCACTTCCTCTCTATCAGCACAACCTTTCTAACCATTCACCACCACGATCAACGTATCGATCACCAAAATCAAAGCCCTTAAAAACTACTGGCACTCATCTCAAATTGCCAAAATACCGCATTTTCGGGAAAACCACCACTTCCATCAAATTACCGACCCAAAATCTTTCAGATCCACCTATCCTTGCTTAATTTTCAACCACTGTCACCAATAATCTAAATTTTTATTTAATTATTTTTTACTCAATAATTTTACTTATTATTCAGTTTAACTTACATCTCTTTTTAAGCCTGCCATCTTTTACAAATTTCAATTGAACTTACCATGTTGAAACATGCCTCCAAGAAAAACTCGCGGGCCTTATGCCCCTCATGAAGCCACTTACGATGAAGGTGATGCTCCTAGAGATGAAGCCATGGCTAGCATGGCAATCAGGATTGATATTTAACTGTACAAATTATAGAGTTACTTGTCGACCGTCTTTGCACACCAGAATGCGAGAAAAAATCATGTTAAAGCTTTGCTAACCTATTCTATAGATGTTGACATAAAAATGAGCCTACAGGGATAAAAGATAGGAATGTAGGTTGATAATTGGCATCACTGAATTTGAAGATAATTGACATTAAATCAGAATAATTATTGGATTGGATTAATGCCATTGAGGAAGTTTTTGACTACAAAGAAGTTCCTAGTAATAAACTAGTCTCACTTACTGCAACTAGATTTCTATAAGAGTAGTAGCTTTATGGTAACAGCCAAAACTAATAAGCATGAGACAAGGCAAAAAGAAGATCGATTCTTGGGAAAAGTTGAAGAAGCACTTGCATAGTGCATTCTTACCTCATAATTGCACTAAACTATTATACTAACAATTATAGAATTTGAGGCAAGGTAATCGATCATTAGATGATTATACCATAAAATTTCATTGGTTAGTAGCATGCAACGACTTAATAAAGATAGAAAAATAACAGTTTTCTACCTCTATTAGGGGCCTACTATCACAATTTTAAGACCAATTGAATTTACTTGATTCATACTTTGTCTCAAAAGCACACTAATAAACTTTACAATTGGAGAAGTAATTTAGCTAGCGTACTGGTGACTTAAGCTTTCAGGGATCTCGAAGTGTTGTTGTAATAATTTGAACTTTCCTAATCTCAAAATTTCATCCCCTAAATCTTTCAAATAGAACTAGTAAATCTAATGAAAGTGATTAAAGCAGCAAGACCTAATACTCGAGCTCAGGATTATGCTACTTTGATTACGAGAAAAATGGACATTGAATAACAGAGTGTAAAAAGAGAGAAAGGTACGGTAAAGACTTTTTCTTGGGCACTAAGGAAAGTAAAGATCACCTAGAGGAACAAACTGAAGAGTCTATAAAGAGCTGACTTTTGATACTAGTGGCAGTATTCAATATGTTAAAGAACATTGGTGATATAAGGCCTATTTCGATAGTAAATTGAGCATTCTTTCACTCTTAAAGAACAAGACAAAGATAAGTAGTTACGTCAAAATATTTTTTAGACTATTTGTACAATTGGGGGAAAGTATGTCATGTGGTCATAGATTCAGGCAGTTGTGAGAATGTTATTTCAGAAAAAACTATTATTAAACTGAACTTAAAGACATAACCTTATCAAACTCTGTTCAAACTCACATGGCAGAAGAAAGGAAATCAAGTAACATTATCTAAACATTGATTAATTTTCTTATCCATTGAATCATTCTATAAAGATCAAGTTCAGTATGACGTTGGGTTATAGATGCTTGTCATCTACTATTGGACAGACTGGCATTATGATCAGAGCATAGTCCATGACGGGAAAAGAAATACCCAAAGCTTTATGTTTAACAACGCTAAGATTGTTCTTCTGCCTAACAAGGAGATCACTCTCAAGCAAGACTTAAGTAATTTTTTGTTAGTTAAGAAGCAGTTTTCAAATGTTGTAGCAAAGACAAAGAGGGTCTATATTTTATTGAGGAAGGAAATCCACAGTAATTCGAAGGTTCTTAATGCTGCGACACCTACATGAATGGAATTTCAATATTTGTTTCCTACTGAGCTATCACAAGTTTTACCACCTTTTAGAGATATAAAACACCAAATTGATTTGGTATTATGTTCTGCATTATGAAATCCATCTTATTATTGTATCAATCCTGCGGAACATAAGAAATTGAGATTTGAGTGGAAGAGTTATTAGGAAAGGCATATGTTCATAAAAGTCTTAGTCGTTATGCAATCCCTGTTTTATTGACTTAAAGAAAAAGGAAATTATCATTCGTTTACCCATAATTTTCTCCATTATCAAATATATTACAATACTTCAAGTGTGTAAAAGTCATCTGCACTAAATTGACAAAAGGTATCTACTGACTATTAATCTGTTAGTTGCCATTTGTAAGTGTTGATGTCATAAGTTTGGTCTTTTAAGGTAGAAGAAGCTCAGATAAAAAATGACATGTTGTCCTATTTAAGTGAAATAATAAAATTTCACTAGACAATGTGTCGTTTCATTGGATGATTGGGTTGGTCTAAAAAAATTAAAAATTAAAAAAAAAAAAAGGCAAAAGCTAAGCCCAATTGAAATTGAAACACTCATGGCATACACATTGTCAATCATCTCAGTATCTCATTATCTCATTCTCTTCTTCTCTTCACACACACACACACACATGAAGGCAAAGTAGCAGTCGGTAGCACACCACTACAGCAGCAACACTCACAATCGGAGATGGCATGGCAGACACAGACACTGTCTATAGTCACTAAACGTAGCCCGTAGTCAGATCTGCTCCTCCAAGCTCCAACTTGAATTTTTCATTGTATATATTAATACTATATTATATATGATATATTAATTGTTAATAATATGTACTGTTAATAATTTATAATTTCTTATAAAAAAATGTGTACTATTAATAATAAAATCAGAAAAATTCGTGTATTGAAAATTTACAGCTTAATTGATTAAATCTTTGTAAGTTTAAATCAAAAGTATGTATTGAATTTTTTTTTTTTTTTGGAGGGCATGAATAGATTAGACACTTAGGCGACATTTGGCTTATTTGAGTTTCAATGGCAAAATCGTCATTTTGCTACAATTCTATTAACTCTCAAGCTACAGCTAACAGATTAGTGGTCAGCAGATATCTTTTCTCAACTTAGGGTGGACGACTAATACACCTTTGAAGTTTGTAATATGTTTGATAACGGAGCAAATTAAGGGTACACGAATGATAATTTCCCCCAAAAATGATGGTTCTTGGAGAATTCAATATCATTTTCTGATACCTCAATAACATGACTTATTGAATTAGATCAATGGAGCAATAATTTTACTAAACTTGATTTGAAGAGCGGCTACCTTTAGATTTAGGTATGGCCTAGGGATGAACGGAAAACAACCTGTAAAACTCACGAAGGGTTATACAAGTGTTTAGTAATGCCATTTGGCTTATCCAACGCTCCGAGTACTTTCATGCAAATTATAAATCAAGTTCTTCATCCTTTCATTGGAAAGTTTGTAGAGGGGGTCAAGGCACGTTATAACACTTATGGTATGGAGTTTTATGCAGTGGTCTAGGCATTAAAGCTTTGGCGATATTATCTAACTCACAGAGACTTTGTTTTATACATTGATTATTTGTTGAAGCATCTCAATAGTCAAGATAAGCTTTCTCATCGACAAGCCACATGGACAACATTTCTTCAACAATTTTCTTTTATAATAAAGCATTTTTTTGGTGAACGCAATAGAGTAGCAGATACACTTAGCCAATGATCTTCCTTGTTGACACGAATGCATAATCAAATTCTCGGATTTAGAGTTATATACTACTGATCCTTTCTTCGCTCCTTTATTAGAAGACATTGCAGCAAGGTTCTGCTCAGATTATTATTTAGATGAATCAATTATGTTGCTGAACTACATGAGTCAAATTCTCGAATCAATTATGTCATTCTGACTCAAGTTAAGACTAAAGATCATTGCAGAACTACATAATGAACGACATATGGGTTGTGACAATACTCTTTAACACTTATATAGGGGTGCTGCCTATCATTATGTTGAGACTTACATAGGAATATATATGTCGCTGCAAATTCCAACATAACCTTGGGCTGAAATTAGCATGGGCTTTATTTTGGGATTACTCCATACTTATAGTGATATGGATTCAATATTTGTCATTGTTGATTAGGTCTCAAAAATGGCTCATTTTATCGCATGTAAGAAGACTACAAATGCCTTGATTGTTGCTTGCCTACTTTTCAACGAAGTCTATAGATTGCATAGTTTATCTAGTTTTATAATATCTAACTGAGATACGTGATTTCAAGGAAGCCTATTTTTCCAGGAAGTATATAGATTGCAGAGTTTATCGAGTTCTATAATATTTGACCGAGAAATGTAATTTCTAAGCCATTTTTAGAGGACATTATAAAAGTTGACTAGTACTTGCCTGAATTTTAGAGTCCTTATCACCATAGACAAGTAGTCAAACTGGAGTTGTCAAATGCTCTAAGAAACCATCTACATAATCTAGTTAGCGACAACTTGAAAACATTGGATCAAAAGTTATACTAAGTTGAGTTTGCTTATAATCGTTTTGCTAAGCATAGTGCTAGTTTAAATCATTCTCAGGTAAATTATGGGTATAATCCACGAGCACTTATCGACTTAGCCCCAATTTCAGATTTAATTTGCAAAGCAACAAGGAAAAAGGCTTTATTGAGCAACTTCTAAAAATTCATATAACTACACAAGATTCTTTAAAGAAGACCATTAAAGGTTATAAAATTAAAGCAGATAAAAGGCATCAAGCTTTAGGTGGGAGATCTTGTTTGACTATCCTAACTAAAGATAAGTTCTTAGTTGGAGAGCCAGCAAGCTTTCAGCTAGGAAAATCAAACCTTTGGAGATTGTAAAGAAGATAAATCCTAAATGCCTACCAAGTGAAGCTTCCTAGTCATATCCGCACTATAGATGTATTCAATGTCAAGCATCTTATTCCTTTTAAAGGTGATCATGATGAAATTTCGATTGCAATCCAAATTCGAGGACGAATTCTCTTCATCTTTGGGGGCATGATGTATATTAGGAATCTTTAACATACTCGAATTAGTTTCCTTATTGTTTAACGTTTATTGTTCATTTTCTTTCTAGTTTAGGACTTTGTTTTCTTATTTCTTTATGGTTTATGATAATTTCTAGTAATATAAATAGCCCTCTCTTGTAGCTTTGAGTTCAATAATATTTTTAGTTTTTAAAGCTCTGTGTGAGTTTTTTTAATTCAGTTAATTCTTGATAATCTGCGGAATCAACGAGTTTTAATCTCCTAAGTTCACTGTATTCTTTTGAATCAATATGAATTTGGATGATTTCTTTATTTTGGTATTCTCAAGAATCAACGAAGTATTGTTCAACTACATCACTTATACAAAATGAAAATTCCTTATAAGCTAAAGGCATAATGATAATTCAAGTACGCAAAGTTTATCAAGCATACCAAAGATGCCTTCATAATTTTAAGCTACTATCTAATTCATCTAGATTGACTCAACACAATCAATAGCAAGAGTTGTTACTAATGTAAACAAATGATCTCTTCATTCACTTTCTCTAAAAATAGACAAGTGATCTTCCCTACATGCCTTCATCAATGAACTCTCCATCATTCATTCACAGTACCCACAAAAAATTATTCGAGTTGTTGGTGCCCAAAAATTCTTGGGTCAATGAATATTAGATTTGGTTCCCTTTGGAATTGCACATTTTCATTATACCAAAATATATATTACTCCTAGTTGAACATGCATAGCTCATATGACCACTGCCATTGTAATAATTGCTAGTGACTTGAGGTTCATCATTTGAGGTAGCCTTAAGAAAACTGTTTTTGTAATACTTTTGTTTTATATTAAGCTTATGCCCAATACTTCCTTTGCTAAAACACACTTTTAAGAATCAAGCAAGTTTTTCCAAATTCTTTTGTCCATTAGTGAACACTAAAACAATGTTATCTAGCTCATAGCTCCTTTTTTTGTTTTAAGAGATTCGTTCTCCTTAATTGAGCATCAACGTTTGAACTATCAAATTCAACTTAACTACGTGATTTTTCTTCTAAATAAGAAATCTTTTTATACAAGGTCATTCTCTCTACCTTAACAATATCAAAATTTATCTATCATTGAAGCATTTTCATTTTTCAAGAGATTATATTATTTTTTAAAAACATTGTTTTCATTTGAAACACTCATAATTTTCTTTTTAAGAGAATCATTTTTCAAATCAATTTTCTTCAAATCACTATGCACCTCTTGAAAAGCTTCAAATAACTAATCATAAGAAGGTTGTTCATTTACCTCATGAAGCTCATCAAATGGCTCACCTCTTAGTGCCATGAGTGCAAAGTTTGATATATCCTGAGTTTGCTCCTCATTAAAACAGTTATCATCACTATCATCCCATGTTGCCACTATTGCTTTTTTCTTTGAATTATGGTTCCTAAGAAGAAGGCATTTTGATCTTATGTGAGCTCATGTTTTACATTCAAAGTAAACAATTGCCTCCTTCATTTTCTCCACTTTGGGAATTTCTCAATTGAAATCAAAGTTTCTTCTATTAGTTGGCTTCTTGAAGAATCTCCTAAATTTTCTAGCAATCATGTCAATGCTTCCGTCTTCAAAATCAATCTAGCATCATCACTTTCAACTATAGAAGATCCCAATGTAATGCTCTTCTTCTTTTTATCTTCATTTATTTTTTCATTGACTATATCTTCTTCATATAAGATAAGGTAATAAGATCATCAAGAGACAACATATTGATATTCTTAACTTCTTTGATGGTCCTTCTCTTTGATCTCCACTCTTTCAATAATGACCTAGCAATTTTTTGCACTTTTTCATTATTTGTAAAGGTCTTTCGGAGTTATCTAAGAGAGTTCACGATATTGGAGAATTTAGTGTACATATCAGGAACACACTCATATAGCTTCTTTTGGAACACTTTATATTGCCCATTAAATCTACTAATTTTAGACTTGGTAGTGTCATTAGGGTACACCAAATTTAAAATCTTACTAATGATATAGACAACTAGTATAGAACGAGTATGGATCGATCCCACGAAGACTATGCTACTTATATTTATTATCAACTCTAAAGTAGGATTTAAAATACAACAACAACAACAACAACAATAATATAAATTATAAAATAAATTAATCAAACTAAAGAAAATGTCAACTATAAATAAAAAGGGAGAGTTTTATGAATTTTTAACTAAATAGTAAGAAATAACGAAAGTAAAACTACGAAAGCAATCATTTAATAAAAACTCTAATTAAAGCGGAAAGAAATAATAATGATAAAAATTTTGGTCAAAGGATCATTTGCCGCCACCAAACATGCATATAATATATCAATTTTATCATTAATTTTTATTGAAACTATTAACCATAGACAACAATAAACTCTGTTAATCTCAATCTTTCATCAATGTGTCGTTAGGTAAAACAAGCTCTTTACCTAATCTCTAACCATTAAATAATTTAAAACAAAATCTTTAAATTTAAGATAATGGAAGCATTAAGTCGAAAAAGATATTAAGTTGATTTAGGCAATAAAAACACAAGCTCGGATTATTTAATCTAGGTTATGTTCTCCAATTGAAATCACTGATTCCAATTTGCTACTACGAGACAATTACGGATCAAGTATTTTAATCTGGGAATAGAATTTATTCAAAGTCCTATCTAATTGGTCACTCAAATAAGATAACAATAAAATCATAAACATTAATTATAGAAGAACATAAACAATCTCAATTAAATAAATTGAATGATAGAAATTAAATATTAATCATATGACATGTTTAGGGTTTTAAATTCACCCTCAACCAAATAGAAAATCCATCCTAACATAATTGAATGGGGAATAAAAGAGTTGATAAAGCCAGTCATGGAGATTAATTCAAAAGGCTGACTTTGTTTTTGGGTTTGTACGGCTTCCACCTTTTTTTCCTTTTCTTCTTGCGGCCACAATCTCCAATTCTCCTCTTGGTTGCCGGTTGTTTGTGTGCGGCTGCCTCTTCTCTCTCTCTCTCTTTCTTTTTTCCGTCACAAAGGCCAAATTCACGCCTTTATATAGTGATCACTTGACTGACTACGGCATCAACTCCGACTTAAACAAGCATGCATATTGGCCGAATCCTTATAGGATTTGAATTCCAATTGAATGCAATTAATTCCATAATAGCCATGCACCCATCCACTTTGGCTTAGGCAAGATTCACGTGCATGCTCAAAAATATGGCAATTGCTTTTCTTAATTTGCTTTCATGCGATGGCTTAATTGGAAAGAAATTAATAATGGCCAATTTAATTAGTTGCTATAATCGGCCCGTCAAGCATAAATCCGGCATCTTCAATTCTTTCCCATCTTGATTACTTTAAGCAGATTTCTTCCTAAATGTTCTGATTTAATTCCTCTTTAATCCCAGAATATACCCAAAATAACAAAATATAAAACTAAGATAAAAATTAACACAATAAATATAATTTTAACAAAATAACTAAACCAAATTTTAACTAAAATAATTAGAATATTTAAGATCAAAGCAAGAAAAAGATGGAGACATTAATAGCAAAACATAGAGAAAATATGCACTCGTCAAATTCTCCCACACTTAACTTTTGCTCGTCCTCGAGCAAACCTAAAGCAAAAATAAACAAAAAGAAAACCTCGACTAGTCCACTTTCGTAGGAAATCACGATTGCATTTAACATATGCAACAAGTCTTTAAACCCTTAGGTAGTCCTAGTGGACGAGTTACAGTCTCGTGAGGGCTTCAGCAATGATACCCACAAACATCAATTTTTTTTTTTTCAAATAGCATAAAAAGAACAAAAGACCTTAAATAAAACACAAGACTAGCCTCAAAGATTGCAGAACTTATATAGCTCAAAGAAAAGTGAACTTCATTGCTACAAATCTTGTAAAGCCGGTATGATTTAATGTATGCATAGTTTAGCATTTGAAAAGCTCAAGATTTTGTTTAACAAATCATCATTTTTCATAAACCAAAGGGTTTTTTATTATAAGCCAAGTATTTTATGAAATTGGTTATTTTTCAAGAAATTGATTAATATAAAAAGTTTTACAATCTTTGATTTCAATAAAGTATTGTTTTAAATTATGGATTTGGATCTGTTTGTAAAAATGTAAAATGTTTTAGGACATGCTATAATTTCCTAAAGTTTTGGACCATATTTTAATTTCCTAAAGTTTTGAGGCCAAAATATAAATATAAAAAATATAGCATGAAGACAGAAAGTTAGTGGCTAGCCAGCTAAAATAAGCGGCTAACTACCTCGGTAAATTTTCAAAGTTTTCAAATTCAAATTTGTAACGGTAACTTGGCACATAAGTCAAGCGGCTAACCGCCTGTTCAAACGGCGATTTGACTATTTTCTAAAGGTTAATAACGACTAATTTATTTGTACAAACTATATAAACAACATCTCTTGAGCTTTCATTTTGCAAATCTTCATACATTAAGTTATCACTGAGCTATCATTTGTACATCCACTATAAAAGAGAGTTCTTATTGTAATCTTTCAATTCATTATCAAATTTGTGTGAGTATAGGTGTGGGAAACACTTGGGTAAAGGTGTGTGTGAGTGAAACACCACTTGTAAAGGTTTATTGATACCTTCGAAGTCAATTGTAAAAACTTGAAAGCTCTGGATAGTGAAATCCTCAAGCTTAGTTTGCTTGGAGGCATGGACGTAGGTAGGTTTTGTTGGACCACGTAAAAACTCACATGTTTGATTTCTCTTCCCTTATCCTTTTGATATTGTGTATTGTTAAATTAATTGGTGTTGATTTCATTAAGACATTAGTTTAAATTATTGTGTGATTTTATTTGCTTAAGTTTTAAAAACCCAATTCACCCCCTCTTGGGTTGGTTAGCTAGAATTTTATTTGGTATCAGAGCTTGGTTCTCTTATTACTTAACTGTCTAGAGTAAAAAGATCTATGGCAACCCAAAATGATGGGAAGGTCAGTCCATAATTAGACCACCATTCTTTGATGGAAATGACTACTCATATTGAAAAACTAGGATGAAAATTTATTTACAAGCACTAGATTATGAAATATGAAAAGTTGTTTGTGATAGTCCATTCATGCCTACCACTCAAAATGAAGAAGGGGAAGATATTCCAAAACCTTCACATGAATGGAGTGAGCTGGAAAAGAGAAAAGCTTCTCTAAATTCCAAAGCTATGAATGCCATGTTTTGTGGCCTTAGATAAGAAAGAGTTTCATAGAGTTTCAAGTTGTTCTAATGCTTATGAGATTTGTAAGAAACTTGAAGTTGTGTATGAAGGTACTAATCAATTTAAAGAGTCTAAAATCAGTAGATATACAAGGCAATATGAGTTGTTTCAAATGGAATAAAATGAGAGTGTTCATTCCATGTACACTAGATTCACGGACATTGTAAACACTCTAGGAGCCCTAGGAAAGACCTTTTTAAATAGCGAGAAGGTTAAGAAAATTATTAGGTCTTTACCAAAAGAATGGAGACCTAAGAGAACTGCCATTGAGGAAGCTAGGATTTAAACTCTTTATCTATTGATGATTTAATTGGCTCACTTATTTTTTATGAAGAAGATTTGTCAGCCGAAAGAGGAGATGAAGATAAAAAAAAAAAAAGCATTGCCTTGAAATCTTCAAGAATAGAAAGCGACGAAGAAAGCGAACTTGAAGATGAAGATATGGCCATGATAGCTAGAAAATTCAGGAAGCTTTTCAAGAACTCTGGTGAGCAAAGAAAATTCAGAAACCTCAAGAACCAAAAGGAGAAGAAGGAAGTAATCGTATGCTATGAATGCAAGAAGCCTGGCCATATAAGATCGGAGTGCCCTTTTCTCAACAAACTAAAGAAGAAAACCATGGTGGCAACTTGGGATGACAGTGATGAAGAGTGATGAAGAACAACAAGAAGAAATGTCAAACCTAGCTCTCATGGCAAGAGGAGATGATGAACTTGATGAGGTAAATGATCTTCCTACTTATGATGAATTATATGATGCCTTTAAAGAGTTGCATAATGATTTGATGAATGTTGGTAAGAAAAATGCGTGTCTTAAGAAGAAAATGCTAGCACTTTCAAATGAAAATTATGTCTTGCAAAAACACAATGATTCACTAAATGAATAGGTCAAAGGACTCCAATTAGATAATCAAATATTGCATGATAGAATTGTTTCATTAAAAGGAAAACAAAGTACTTCATATGAGTATGAAAAATCACATGTTGATAACTTGATCAAGGAGAATGAAGTGCTTACGAAGAAGAGCAATGAGCTAAATGAAATTGTGATGAAATTTACAAATGGTCAAAAGAATTTGGATAAATTACTCAGCTCACAAAAATATGTCTTCAATAAATGAGGGATTGGCTATAAGCCAAATTTGAAACAGAAATATTACAAGAATTACTTTGTTAAAGCTTCATCTTTTAATGATCAAATTATATGCCATTATTACAATAAAAATGGTCACATGAGTTTTAGATGTCCAGTTAAGAGAAGTGCATATTACGGAATCAAATGTATTTGGGTTCCAAAAGGAACCATTGCTAACACTCAAGGACCCAAAAAGCTTTGGGTACCTAAAACTTAAGATTTCTTCTGCAGGGATCAAAGAAGAAGAAAATAAGTGGTACTTAGATAGCAGATGCTCAAGACACATGACAGGCAATTACTTACAGTTTTCAAGTTTCACCAAGATCGAAAACGGTGGAGATGTATACTTTGGAGATAATTCAAAAGGAAAGATTATTGGTATTGGTAATGTCGGAAAATATTCTTCTACCTTTATTGAAAATACACGCTTAGTTGAAAATTTGAAACACAACTTGCTTAGCATTAGCCAATTGTGTGATAAACGATATAGAGTTATTTTTTATAAAACAAAATGTGTTATTGAAAAATGCATGTGATGGTAAAATCTTGTTTGTTGGAAAGAGATGTGATAATATTTAGACCATTAATATAGATTGTGCATACACTCATGATAAGTATTTTTCTACAATAAATGATGATAGTTGGTTATGGCATAGAAGACTAGGTGATGCAAGCATGGATTTGATTTCAAAAATCTCGAAAAATGATTTAGTTAAAAGTCTTCCAAAAATCAGATTTCAAAAGGATAAAATTTGTGAAGCTTGTCAATTTGGAAAACAAATCAAAACTTCTTTCAAAAACAAGAATCATATTTCTACTTCAAAATCACTTCAATTACTTCACATGGATTTGTTTAGACCTTCTAGATATGCTAGTCTAAGTGGTAAATATTATGCATTTGTGATTGTAGATAATTATTCTAGATACACATGGGTATTGTGCTTAGCTAATAAGGATGATGCCTTTGATGCATTTAAAATTTTCTGCAAAAATGTTCAAAATGAAAAAGGTTATACTATTTCATGTATTAGAAGTGATCATGGTGAAGAATTTGAAAATCATGCCTTTGAAAGATTTTGTAATGATTTTGGCATTGAACATCAATTCTTCTCATCTAGGACTCCACAACAAGATGGAGTTGTTGAGAGAAAGAATATGTCTATTCAAGAAATGGCAAGAACCATGTTGAATGAAAATGCATTACCTAATTATTTTCGGGCCGAAACCGTCAACACTGCTTGCTATATTTTAAATAGTATGTTGATTAGACCTTATCTCAATAAAACTCCCTATGAGCTTTGGAAATATAGAAAACCCAACATTGGTTATTTCAAAGTCTTTGAATGCAAATGTTTCATATTGAATACAAAAGACAATCTTGGTAAATTTGGTAATGTTGGCATCTTTCCTGGTTATTCAAACACAAGCAAAGCTTATAGAGTAAATAATAACAGAACTTTAGTTGTGGAAGAATCTATGAATGTCACATTTGATGAGTCTAATCCTTCCTCTACGGAGAAAGTTGTTGTTAATGATAATGCAGATGAAAAGGTACAAAGAGGAGAGTTATCAAAAGAAAAGTAAGATGATCTACCAAGCAAAAATCAAGAGGAGCTACAAGAAGAAGAACAAACTAACATGGAGCAAAATGAAGGTAATTCTCAAACACTCCTCAAGGAGTGGAGGTATGTTTCTTCTCACCCTAAAGAATTAATTCTAAGTGACCCAGCATGAGGTGTAACCACTAGATCATCTTTTTAGAAATACTTGTGAGCATGCTGCATTCATATCTCAAATTGAACCAAAATCCTTTTAGGGCACGGAAAATGATGAATCTTGGATTATGGCAATGCAAGATGAGTTAAATCAATTTGAGAGAAATAATGTATGGGAATTAGTTCCTAAACCAGAACATTAATCTGTCATTAGTACTAAATGGGTATTTAGGAATAAGATGGATAAATTCAGTGTGGTTGTAAGAAATAAAGGTAGATTAGTGGCTCAAGGATACAACCAAGAAGAATGAATTGATTTTCATGAAATTTTTGCACTGGTAGCTAGATTAGAATCAATTAGGATGCTCTTAGCTTTTGCATGTCATAAGGATTTTATTTTGTATCAAATGGATGTCAAAAGTGCTTTCTTAAATGGTTACATTATGGAGGAAGTTAATGTGAAAATGAAAAATTTTCAAATCACGTTTATAAGTTGTCAAAAGCATTGTATGGTTTAAAACAAGCACCTAGAGCACGATATGATAGACTTAAGAATTTTTTATTGGATAATAATTTTTCAATGGGAAAAGCAGATACTACTTTATTTATTAAGAATAAGAATCAAGGTATACTCATTGTTCAAATTTATGTTGATGATATTATATTTGGATCTATTAATGAGTCTTTATGCAAGGAATTTTCATTATGTATGAGTAAAGAATTTGAAATGAGCATGATGGAAGAATTGGAGTACTTTCTTGGACTATAAATAAGACAAACCGAAGAAGGAATTTTCATCAATCAAGCCAAATACTTGAGAGATTTACTCAAACAGTTCGGACTTGAAGATAGAAAGATTAAAAGTACTCCAATGAGCTCAACAATCAAGCTTGACAAAGATGAGAAAGGTAAGAAAGTTGATGTTAAAATATATCGAGGTATGATCAGATCATTACTTTACCTAACTGCTAGTAGACTTGATATCATGTTTAGTGTATGTTTGTGTGCAAGATTTCAATCATGTCCCAAGGAATCTCATTTGCTTGCTGTCAAAAGAATTTTCCATTATTTGAATGAAAATGTAGATTTTGGCCTGTGATATCCTAGAGGAACGCATATAGATTTAACTTGTTATTCGGATGCCGACTTTGCTGGCTACAAGGTCGATAGGAAGAGTACTAGTGGAACTTGACACTTTTTAGGACATTCACTTGTCTCATGGTTTAGTAAGAAATAAAATTCGATTGCACTCTCAACCACCGAGGCAGAATATATTGCTGCAGGTAGTTGTTGTACACAGGCCTTTTGGATGAAACAAACCCTTAGAGACTATGGCATTAATGTTGATTAGATTCCTATCATGTGTGATAATACTAGTACTATAAACCTATCAAAGAATCCCATTCAACATTCTCGGACCAAGCATATAGAGATTAGACATCATTTCTTAAGAGATCATTGTTCAATAGGGAGATATTGCATTAAAATTTGTTTCTACAGAAAAACAACTTGCTGGTATTTTTACAAAACCTCTTTGCGAGGAACAATTTTCAAAAATTCGGCATGAACTTGGGATGATGAGATTTTCGCATTAATATCTCTATTCATGACATTGGGACTATCTAAAATTGATTGAATGTTGAGTCTTGATGATTATGTGATGTATAAGCATGATAAATGTATTACATGTTTGAATTCGAAGGCCTTTGAATCTATGATCTTCGAATGTTTATCATCATGTCTCATGCAATTAAAAATGGCTTTTGAAATTTTTCAAGATCACAAAATGGTCTCGGAATCGATCAAAACTCAGCCAGACATTACAATGGTGTAGAAAAATAGAGGATAGCCGGCTAGTCGCTGCAAACCCGAGAGCAAGAGGCTAGCCGGCTAGTTTCGGGTTTCCCCCGCTTATTTTCTTCTTCTATGCTTCTTCAACCTCTCATCACTCTCTCTCTCTCTACCGCCACTTCCCTCCATTTCTCTCTTAAAATATTTCATTTTTCATTGATTTTCTTGTCAAAATAAGTGTTCAAAATCATTACCCATCCATTAAACCTCATTACACATCCTCAAATCACCATTTCATCACTCTCTCTCTCAAAAATCTCAAAATCAATACCTAAGCTTACCGATTTCTCTCTCTTCCAATTTAAGCCCTTTTTAGTCCATTTTTTATTCAGTTAACATCATACATTGCCTTAAATCATCTCTAGGATCAATTTAATCGGTTCAAACTTATTCATTTCACTCAATATCTTGGAAATCCGAAGTTGTGTGCTTGGGCATATTTGTGATTTCAACCATGGTTGGTGGTGACAAATCCAAGGGAAAGCATGTAGCAAAGAAGTGCAAGGAACATCGTGGAGACAATCTGAAGTTTATATTAACCATTTTTCACAGCCACCTCTTCAAAAACGTTTTCACAACAAATTTATGTCAAGTGGTATAAAGATCAGAGATACAAAAACAAGGTTACTGAACTAGCTCCTTGCAATCATCGCTTTTTTAACGATGTACTTCCACCAACCAGCTTCCTGATCTCAGTGCTCCACAATGATACCATCGTCCGCCTTCCACTTCAGAAGGTCCATCTCATTCCTCTTCAGTTGTTCCTGAGGATCCAATGCAATAACTGTTGGGTGAAGTGCGCTCTATTTCTGAGCAGCAGCGTCTCTTTGATTAGCAGCAGCCCCTCTTTGATCAACAACAGCAGATCCTTGACGGCTGGTGGCATCTTTTTACTGCCCTTGGGTTCTCACCACCATCCTCGTCATCATCTCCTCCACCTAACTAGTGTCATTTCTCTTTATGTTGGTTCTCTGTTTTATTGTGCACCTACATTTTCATATGCATTTGCTATTTATATTTTAACTATGGTTTGAGGATTCGTGTTTGATATTTGCATGTTTTGCTTGGATGATGTTTCTGGAATCTTGAATGCTTTGACTGATTGGTCTTTATTATATATTTCTTGCTTAACAATTGTAGAGTTGTTTTTTGATCTATGCATGATTGGGTGTAATTTTGATGATGAAGGGGGAGAAGAGGTAACATGTATTTTGAATTAGATCATGTACTCAAGGGGAGCTCATATCTGTTTTACGTATTTAATTGTTGAATCATACATGTCATATATTAAGGGGGAGTAGAAATGTCAAAGTACTTGTGATGTTTGTCATCATCAAAAAAGGGGAGATTGTTAGCCTAAAGGACTATACAAATTGTAATTTTAATGATAACAAACATGTGTTATTATATTTCACAATTTCACTAGTTCTTGAAGGGAAAAATTTATTCAAGTGAAATCGACCTCAAGACACTCAACGGACAACGGCACAACCAAGAATGAGTATTAGCGCAAAGTAAACTTTATTGCTACAAATCTTGTAAAGTCGATATGATTTAATGTATTCATGGTTTAGCATTTGAAAAGCTCAAGATTTTTTTAATAAATCATCATTTTTCATAAACCAAAGGTTTTTTATTATAAGCCAAGTATTTTATGAAATTGGTTATTTTTCAAGAAATTGATTAATATAAAAAGTTTTAAAATCTTTAATTTCAATATTGTTTTAAATTCTGGATTTGGATCTGTTTGCAAAAATATAAAAAGTTTGAAAAAATATAAAAATTTTTATGACATGTTATAATTTCATAAATTTTTGGACCAAACTTTAATTTCCTAAAGTTTTGGGGCTAAAATATAAATATAAAAAATATAGCATGAAGACAGAAAGTTAGTGGCTAGCCGCCTAAAATAAGCAGCTAACTGCCTGGGCAAATTTTAAAGTTTTCAAATTCAAATTTGTAACGGTAACTTGGCACATAAGTCAAGCGACTAACCGCCTGTTCAAACGGCGCTTCGACGATTTTCTAAAGGTCAATAACAGCTAATTTACTTGTCCAAACTATATAAATTCAAATCCAAATCAAATCTAATAAGTTTTTCAAGTGAAAATCAGTTTATACAACATCTCTTGAGATTTCATTTTGCAAATATTCATACATTAAGTTATCATTGAGCTATCATTTGTACATCCATTCTAAAAGAGAGTTCTTGTTGTAATCTTTCAATTCATTATCAAATTTGTGTGAGTATAAGTGTGGGAAACACTTGGGGAAAGGTGTGGGTGAGTAAAACACCACTTGTAAAGGTTTATTGACACCTTCGAAGTCAATTATAAGAACTTGAAACCTTGGGAGCTCTGGATAGTGAAATCCTCAAGCTTGGTTTGCTTGGAAGCGTGGACGTAGGCAGGTTTTGCCGAACCACGTAAAAACTCACGTGTTTGATTTCTCTTCCCTTATCCTTTTAATATTGTGTATTGTTAAATTAATTGGTATTGATTTCATTAAGGCATTAGTGTAAATTATTGTGTGATTTTATTTGCTTAAGTTTTAAAAACCCAATTCACCCCCCTTTTGGGTTGCTTAGCTACAATTTCATTAACCTTAAACTTTTTGCCTGTCTTTAAGCTCATAATCTCAACTACACCACGAGGAAAAATATTAATAACGACAAAAGGCCCAAACCATCGAGAATGTAACTTACCTAGAAATAACTTAAGGCGAAAATGGAATAGCAAAACTTTTTGTCAAACTTCAAAGTTCTTTCTCAAAATCTGCTTATCATGAAAAGCCTTAGACTTTTCCTTATAGATTCACGAATTCTCATGGGCATTGTTCCGAATTTGCTCTAATTCTTGCAATTGGAGCTTCCTATATTGGTCGGCAGCATCCAATTCCATGTTACATTGTTTTACCACCCACCATTCTTTATGTTCAAGTTCCACTGAAAGATGACAAGGCTTTTTATATACTAACCTGTAAGGTGACATATCAATGAGCGTTTTGTATGCAGTTCTATAAGCACAAAGTGCTTCATCAAGCCGTAGGCTCCAGTCCTTTCTATTTGGATTAACTATCTTTTCAAGAATTGATATCACTTCTCTATTAGACACCTCAGCTTCCCACTAGTTTGTAGATGGTAAGATGTAAAGACTCCCTAAAAGAGGGCATCTGCTGATCTGTTATAAAAAAGAGTGCCTTTGTCACTAATAGTGGCCTTTTGCATTCCAAACCTTGCAAAGATGTTACACTTCTTAAAAATCTACCACAACCTTAGAATCGTCAGTTCGGGTAGCTTTTGCTTTTACCCATTTCAAAACATAATCAACCGCGAGAACAATATAGAGATTACCAAATGATGAAGAAAATGGTCCCATGAAATTGATGCCTCAAACATCAAAAATTCAACTACAAGAATAAAGGATTGTGGCATTTGACTTCTGCGTCCAGAATTACTTGTTCTTTGGCAACGATCACAAAATTTGCAAAAGATATATGCATATTTAAACAATGACGGCCAATATAAATAACTTGCAAGTACCTTAAGGGCTGTTCTTCTTGGTCCAAAATATCCTCCACAAGATATAGTATGACAAAAAGTGAGAATAGAAATAAATTCAGTTTCAAGTATGCTCCTTTTAATCACTTGATCAGAGCAATGCTTCCCCAGGTATGGCTCATCCCACACATAGTACTTTGCATCACTCTTAATCTTGGCTTTTTGTGCATGGGTCAACTCGTCCGGTACCGTCCAGGTAACCAAGTAATTTACAATATCTACAAATCAAAGAGTAACCGTACTTACTTGTAGCAACTGCTCATCTGGAAAGTTCTCATACATTGGAAGTGCATCTTCGTTATGGGCATGATGACTCAAATGATCTGCCACCAAATTCCTAAAACCTTTCTTATATAAAATCTCTAAGTCAAATTCTTGCAATAGACGTATCTATCGAATTAGGCAAGGCATGGCATCTTTTTCGGTGAGCAAGTACTTAATAACTACATGGTCAGAGTAAATGATTAACTTAGATCCAATCAAATAAGAACGAAATTTCTCCAAGGCAAAGATAACTGCTAAAAGTTCTTTCTCAATGGTAGAGTAGTTGAGTTGTTCATCATTCAATGTATCAAAGGCATAGTAAATGATGTGAAAAAGCTTGTCCACACACTGGCCCAACACGGCTCCAATAGCATAGTTAGTGGCATCGCACATGATCTCAAATGATAGATCCCAATTCAGTGGTTGAATCACAGGGGCCAATGTCAAAACCTCTTTTAACTTCTCAAAGGCTTTTTGGCACTTTCATTAAAGTCAAAAGTCGCATCCTTCTAAAGCAAATTGCAGAGGGTAATGCTATCTTAGAGATGATAAACCTACGATAGAAACCTGCATGATCAAGAAAGGAACGAACCTCCCTTACACGAGTAGGAGGTGGTAAGGAGCGAATAAGATCTGTCTTAGATTTATCAACTTCAATCCCCCTTTCAGAAACAACATGTCCCAGTACAATACCTTGATTAACTGTAAAATGACATTTTTTCCAATTAAGCACAAGGTTAGTGTCGATGCATTGTTTAAGCACAAGTGTAAGGTTATTTAAACATCTATCGAAAGAATCACCATAAACCGTAAAATCATCCATAAATACCTCAATGATGTTCTTCATGTAATCAGAAAAAAAAAATACTTATCATACACCTTTCGAATGTGGCAAGAGCATTACAGAGACCAAATGGCATCAACCGATAAGCAAATGTCCCAAAGGGGCAAGTGAACGATCTGATTATAACTTGAATAATCATCAAGAAAATAATAATGAGAGTGATTGCTTAGCCTTTCAAGCATTTGATCAATGAATGGCAAATAAAAGTGATCTTTACGAGTGGCTGATTCAGTTTACAGTAGTCAATGTAAACTCTCCACCCCATTTGAACTCTAATCGACACAAGCTCATTTTCTTCATTCTTGACCACTGTGATACCTGACCTTTTATAAACAACCTACACAGAACTCACCCATTTTCTATCATAAATGGGATAGATAATCCCTACATTAAGGAGCTTTAGTATCTCCTTTTTTACGACTTGGATCATCGATGGATTAAGGCGGTGTTGTGCATCTATTGTCGGTTTAGACCCTTCCTCTAGCAAAATGTGATGCATACACATGGAATGACTAATTCCCTTGATGTCAGCAATGGTCTAGCCGATCGCCATCATGTGATCCCGAAGCATCCTAAGTAGGTTTTCTTGTTGAATTGGAGTGAGAGTTTTATTTTCACCCAAGAAAATATATTACAAGCACTCTAGGAGTGGCTTAAGTTCCAAGGTAGGTACCAGGATAACTAAAAGTAAAAGTTTCTCATTGGATAAAGGTAATTCAAGGTAAGAAACATCATACTTGTTGGTATATAATAGAACTGCTTCATCTAAGATCGCCAAAGCTTCCTCTACCTCATCATTCAACTTTATCAAATTTACTTGTTGCTAGAATCCTCCTTCTTAATATTTTTGCTTATGGCAATTTCAAAACTGTTGCTACCAGATAATTCAAAGAATTCCTACACCAAAGTGTTAATATAATCTATGGCGAAAATAGAGTGTAAATCACTGGGATACCTTATTGCCTAAAAAATATTAAAGTTGATCACTTCACCATCGAATTCCATTGTAAGGGTCCCATCATGAACATCAATCTGGGCTCGAGCAGTCTTAAGGAATGGTCGCCTCAATAGAATAGGCGTGGGATTGGGTGATAACTCATTTGCCATTTCAAGGACATAGAAATAATTTGGAAAAACTAATTCATTGACCTACGCAAGAACATCTTCCACAACCCCCTTTGGGTGAGTATTAGATCTATCAGCCAATTAAACAATTATACCAATTTCTTCTATTGGACCTAAATTCAAGGAGTTACAAATTGAATATGACATAACATTAATTGAGACCCCTAAATCTAGCATACATCTTTCAAATTTGGTATTGCCAATAGTGTAGAGAGTAGTGAAAGTGTCTGGATCCTTGCACCTAGGAGGGAGTTTTCTTTGAAGTACAGTAGAAACATTTTCTCCTACAATTACCTTTTTGTTACCACTCGACTTTCGTTTATTGCTACATAATTCCTCAAAAAAATTTGCATAATATGGCACCTGTTCAACAGCATCAAGTAGAGGAATATTTACCTCTATTTTATGAAAGGTCTCAAGGATGTCTTTTTCTTGCTCCTCTTTTTTGGATTGTTTAAACCTGCTAGGAAATGGTGGAGGAATGCTAAGGGTTTTAACTCAACTAAAGGGGTATTTATCTGGCCAGATGAATCTAATGGCAGTGCAGAATAAGAATCGTCTTTTCCTGTTAAAGGAAGAGCCTCAAGGGAGGGATTGGTCATAAAGTGAGATGATGTTGTGGACACCTTTGATGGCTTGGCTAATAATGGTTCCAAGAGCTTTTCGCTCCTAAGAGACATAGCACTAGCATTTTTCTTTAGATTAATTTATGGTTGAGAACGTAACTTTCTTGAAGTTCTAGCCTATATCCTACTCATAGATGTGGCCAGTTGGCCAATTTGATTCTCCAAGTGTTGGAGTTGTGTCTGGGTAATCTGTTGGAACTGTATAAAGTTAGTAGCAAAAGCTTTTACAAGATCTTCCAGAGACGTATCTTGATTTTAAATTGGAGGTGGCCGGACTTAGTAAGGTTGTTGCACCCGCTGTTGTGGGTAGCCCGGTGGTCGAGATGGTGCCATGTTAAGGATGACTTGTTGTTGGTTCCCATACTTAAGATTATGATGATCCTTCCACCCTTCATTGTAAAAATTGGAGTAGGGATCATACCTTTGTCTTGGTTGGCCTAAGAACCCCTCAACTGCGTTGGCCTGCTCATGTGAACCCTCTTGAAGAGCAGGGCACATATCAATCACATGCCTGACCATGGAACATACGCCACACAGTCTCATCTGTTGCCCTAGAGCCAATTGTTGTACCAAAAAAGTAACATTTGAAACTTGTTGTTCAATGAAAGAAGTACTTATCTCATTGACTCGATTAGGTGGCGGCGGTTGATCGTTCCTGGCGTTAAACTATTGGGAATTAGCAACCATGTTGGCAATGAGATTCGAGCTACTTCTGGTGTCTTATTCACGAGTGCTCCTCCACTAGCGACGTTAATCATACTCCTATTCATAGGTATTGAATAAAGAGTTGATCACTTATCTGATGGTGGGGGCTGCTAGCACATAGCTTTTTGAATTGTTCCTAGTAATCTTAGAGTGACTCTCCATTGAGTGACTCTTCATTGTATTGTTGAATTCAATAAATTTCTTTTCGAATGCTACCAGCTTTTGATGCGGGTAAGTATTTCTCTAAAAATAGCCAACGCATCTCATTTCATGTGGTGACGGTTCCCGAAGGAAGATAGTAAAGCCAGTCCTTGGCTAAATTCGCCAAAGAGAACGAAAAGGCCATTAGCTTCATTTGCTCTTCAGAAACTCCGAGTACTTTCATTATGGAGCATACAACATAGAACTCTTTCAAGTGCTTATTTGGATGCTCTCCGACAAGACCATAAAAGTAGGCAAAAGATAAATCATCCTAGATTTGAATTCAAAGTTCACCTGAGGATTTGGATTCTGCATGCATAATGGTTGTTGGTCTAAGTTAAGAGCCGCCAACTCTTTAAGTGTTCGGTTGTTGTTTTGACCCATTAGTTCGGGTTTTGGGCTGCTTGGCTCTATCTTCGAGAGTGGAATATGGATGACAAAATCAAGTTCTGAATGTGATAATTAAAATAAAATAAAACAGAATGATAATAAACAAACTAAACGCTAATCCTCGGCAACAGTGAAAAAAAACTGGTAGTGTTGTTAGGGTACACACAATTTGAAACCTTATTAATGATAAAAACAACTAGTATAGAGTGAGTAGGGATCGATCCCATGAAGACTATGCTAGATATATTTATTATCAACTCTAAAGTAGGATTTAAAATAAAATGATAATAATAATAATAATAATAATAATAATAATAATAATAATAATAATAATAATAATAATAATATAAAATTAATCTAACTAAAGAAAATGCCAACTATAAATAAAAAGGAGGGGGTTTTATGAATTTTTAACTAATTAGCAAGCAATAAAGAAAGTAAAACTACGAAAACAATCATTTAATAAAAACTCTAATTAAAGGAGAAAGAAATAATAATGATGAAAAGCTAGGTCAAAGAATCATTCGCCACCACCAAACATGCATATAATATATTAATTCTATCATCAATTTCTATTGAAACTATCAATTGTAAACAACAATAAGCTCTGTTAATCTCAATCTTTCCTCAATGTATCATTAGGTAAAATAAGCTCTTCACCTAATCTCTAACCATTAAATAATTTAAAATAAGCTCTTTAAATTTAAGATAATTGAAGCATTAAGTCGAGAAAGATATTAGGTTAATCTAGGTTATGTTCTCCAATTGAGATCATTGATTCTAATTTGCTACTAATAATTAAAATATCAAGACAATTACGGATCAAGTATTTTAATCTAGCAATAGAATTTATTCAAGTCCTATATAATTGGCCACTCAAATAAGATAACAATAAAATCATAAACATTAATTATAGAAGAGCATAAATAATCTCAATTAAATAAACTAAATGATAAAAATTGAATTTTAATCATATGACATGTTTAGGGTTTTAAATTCACCCTCAACCAAATAGAAAATCTAGCCTCAACCAAAAAGAAAATCTAGCCTAACATAATTGAATTAGGAATAAAAGAGTTGATAAAACCAGTTATGGAGATTAATTAAAAAGGCTGACTCTACTTTTGGGTTTGCACGGCTTCCTCCTCTTTTTTGTTCCTTCTCTTGCGACCCCATTGTCCAATTCTCCTCTTGGCTGCCGGTTTTGTGTCTGCGGCTACCTCTTCTCTCTCTCTCCCTCCCTCTCTCTCTCTCTCTCTCCCTCTCTCTCTTTCCCCTCACAAAGGCCAAATTCATGCCTTTATATAGTGGTCACTTGACGGACTATAATAGGGCATCAAATCCGACTTAAACAAGCATGTGTTAGAAAAACTCTTAATCAACAACACAAAATAGAAAAGTAACACAAGATAAAGAGTAAGATGAGGGAGCAATATATTATAGAGTGATTTCATTCAATCCAAGTGTGTTTGTACAAAATAAGGAGATGATCTCTCCTTTTATAGTTATATAATCACTACATGAAATTAATAGAAACATTATGGGTCATAATTTTTTATGAGATAGTTGGAGTTATATAGAAGCTAAAGGTTGTTAATGGGAGATAGTGGAGAGACTAATAGATGTATGTTATGAACATCCACAATTATTTTAATAAATTCATAACACTCCTCCTTGGATGTTCATTACAAAAGAATATGCTTCATTAAAACCTTTACGAAGAAAAACTCTTATGGGAAAAAAAGTTAGTAAAAGAAAAAGAGTACATAATTCATTGATGTCTTGAAACAAATAATTTTGGAGATATAGAATTGCCTCATTAAAACTTTGCTAAAAAAAGCCCTATGAGATAAAAACCTAGTAAGAAAAAAGAGTACCATATATAAAATTTTCTCCAAAGTAAATTACTTTCCCCAACAAGTATACTCCCCCTCATTTTTACAAGATTTGAAGAAAAATCTTTGAGTTAACGCATCCTAATTTTGTGTACTAATTTTTTTAAATGTCACAGTTAGTAGGGATTTTGTAAATAAATTTGCAAGATTGTCACTTGAGCGTATTTTCTAAATATTTATGTCACCATTCTTTTGAAACTCATGTGTATAAAAGAATTTTGGTGAAATATGCTTAGTTCTATCACATTTTATATAACCACCTTTAATTTGGGCAATGCATGCTGCATTATTCTCATATATATTGTAGGGTTAATTTTAACTGATGAAAATCCACATGTTTCTCGAATATGTTGTATTATTGATCTTAACCAAATGCACTCACGACTTGCTTCATGAATAGCAAGCAATTCTGAATGATTTGAAGATGTTGCAACCATTGTTTGTTTCATTGATCGCCTTGATATAGCACTATTACCAGAGGTAAATAAATAACCCTTTTGACATCGGGCTTTATGTGGATCAAAGAGATATCCAGCATCTGCATATCCAACTAATGGTGATTTTGATCCATTTGATTAAAATAAACCAAAGTCAATTGTTCCACGGAGATAGTGAAATAAATGCTTTACACCATTTCAATGCCTACGAGTTGGTACAGAATTATATCTTGTTAATAAATTAACTGAAAATGCAATATCAGGTCGAGTATAATTTGCAAGATACATGAGTGCACTAATTGCACTTAAATATGGTACTTCATGATGTAGAATTGTTTCGTCATTCTCTTTAGGATAAAATGGATCTTTTTCCAAATCAAGTGATCGTACTACTATTGGAGTACTTAATGGATAGGCTTCATCCATGTAAAACTATTTCCAAATTTTTTTAGTATATGTTGACTGATGTAAGAGTATTTCACTTGGCAAATATTCAATCTGTAAGCCAAGACAAAATTTTGTTTTTCTAAAATCTTTCATTTCAAACTCATTTTTTAAGCGAGAAACTGTTTTTGAAAGCTCTTCAAGAGTTCTAATAAAATTTAAATCATCAACATATACCGCAACTATTGTAAATCCAATTTCAAATTTTTTAATAAAAACACAAGTAAAAATTAGATTATTTACATATCATTCTTTTAATAAATAGTTACTTAGGCAATTGTACCACATATGCCCATACTATTTTAATCCATACAAGGATCGTTGTAGTTTCAAAGAATATAAACCATGAGGTTTAAATTTATTTGCTACTGGCATTTGAAATCCTTCCATAATTTTCATATAAATATCTGTACTATAGAACCATACAAATATGCAGTAACAACATCCATAAGACGCATATTAAGCCCTTTAGAAGCTACGAGACTAACCAAAAATCGAAATGTAATTACATCTATAACAGGAGAATATGTCTCTTCATAATCAATGTCAAGTCTTTGAGAAAAACCTTATGCTACAAATCTTTCTTTATATCTCACAATTTCATTTTTCTCATTTCATTTTTTAATGAATATCCACTTATAACAAACAGGTTTGTCATCTTCTAGTGTCAGGACTATTAGTCCAAATACTTTACGTGTTGCAAGTGAATTTAGCTCTACTTGAATAGCAGCTGTCCATTTTGG
Source organism: Murraya paniculata (assembly GCA_030449075.1). Lineage (NCBI taxonomy): Eukaryota > Viridiplantae > Streptophyta > Magnoliopsida > Sapindales > Rutaceae > Murraya > Murraya paniculata. The sequence continues at coordinate 141,781 of JAEVFN010000102.1, read as the reverse complement.
CCAATCATTTATATGTCGACATTCTTTCACTATTTTTATATTATGATCCTCATCATCATTTGTAATATTAAGAGCAACAGTGAATGAAAAAATATCATCAATAATTATTTAATTTTGATCCCAAGATTTTTCTGTACCAACAAAACCAATCATAATTTTATTATTTTATTTCTCTTCAGGAGAAATTGATACTTCTTCAGTTGTTGGTAAATTTTCTTCTTCTGGATCAACAGGACAAATACTATTTGATTGATCAATCTCTGTTATTTGATTAGTAGGCAATGACTCTTCAGGAGTGCTATTTTCATTTTGTAACTTTTCTTGTGTTTTCCTCTTCCAGGAAATTTTATCTTTTGAGTCAATTGGCCTTTCATATTTCAGACATACTTTACTTTCATTGGTTTTATCGTGTTGTCCATCAGGGATCTCAACATGTGCTGGGACATTTTCAGCTGGAATATGTGATTCAAATATTTTTCTTGATTCAATAAATGCATCAGGAATTTGATTTGCAATATTTTACAAATGAATGATCCTTTGAACTTTAAGTTCACATTGATTTAAACTAGGATCAAGATGAGATAATGATGATGCATGCCATGTAATCTCACGTAGTTCATTTATTTTTGTCTTTTCTCCCCATAACGATGGGAAAGCTTGTTGGCAATTCGCAAATCGTGTAGTAAAAATATTTACAGTTAAGGTGCTCAAGATACCTAATTATTGATGGAGAATCAAAACCAACATAAATTTCAAGTCTTCATTGCAAACCCATTTTATTTCTTTGTGGGGGAGCAATTGGGACATAAATGGCACATTTAAAAATTTTCAAATGAGAAATATCTGACTGTTGGCCAAAAATAAGTTGTGAAGGTGAATATATATGATAAGAATTTGGTCGAATGCAGATTAATAATGCAACATGTAGTATTGCATAACCCTAACATGAAAAAGGCAAATTTGATCTAAGAATTAATGGTCTTGCAATTAATTGTAAACGCTTAATCAAAAATTCAATTAAATCATTTTGTGTATGAGTGTGTGCAACAAAATGCTCAATATCAATCCTAATAGACATGCAATAATCGTTAAAAAAAATTAGATGTAAATTCACCAGTATTATCAAGTCTAATTTTTTTAATAGGAAAATCACGAAATTGTGCTCTCAATCTAATAATTTGAGTAAGAAATCTAGCGAACGCAACACCACGATTAGAAAGTAAAGAGACATGTGACCATCTAATTGATGCATCTATTACGACCAAGAAATAACGAAACGATCCACAACTTTGATGTATAGGGCTACATATATCCCATTGGATTCTTTCTAAAAATTTAGGAGATTCGAGACTTACTTTCGTTGGAGATGGCTGAATTACTAATTTCCCTTGTAAACAAGCAACACATGGACTTTCAGTTGGTAAAAGAATCTTCTAGTTGTTTAATCATACCAAAGTTTAAAAATCTTTGGATTAGAGAACTTATAAATCATTGTAAAGTTTATTTCTATTATTCTTATAATTGTATGATACAACCCAGAAGAAAGAGAATGTAGTTTTTTCAATACATGCTTCTAGCATAAAATAGTTAAAGTAATACAAAGAAATTTAGAATTACCTTCACTAGATATTTCAATGTGGTATCCGTTTTGACGAATATCCTTGAAACTAAGCAGATTTCTGCTAGATCTACTGGAGTATAAAGCATCATTTATTTATAATTTTGTACCATTTAGTAACAAAATATTAGTTCTTCCGAAGCCTTCAATTAGATTAGCAGAACCAAATATTGTATTAACATTAGCCTTAACTAACATTAAATTATGGAAATATTTTTTATTTCATACAATTGTGTGCGTTGTCGCACTATTCACCAAACATCCATCTTCATATTCACCAAGTGATTGTTCAAATTCATTGCATATCTTCACACATGGATATAAAATAAGTCAATTGAATATAAAGAATATTCAAGTAGTATAAAGAAAACATTATAGAAAATATTTTAAAGAAATTAAAAAGTACACACTAAATTCTCATAAAACACTCAAAACAATAAACATTCTTACAACATAAACTTAAACACACCATAACTGTAAAGAAACACACCAAAATTAAAACTCTCTAGTACTTTTTTTAGAATTTAAATATACCAAATTTTAAAAATAACACACTTCAAAGTGTAATACTCTTAATCGATCTTCATATGTCTATCACTAATCAAATGGTCAGTTTTACCATTTGGATCTTCAAAAAAATCTCAAACATCCAAATAAGTTATATTAATTGGATTTTCATGATCAATGAAATTTGCCTCAATTTCTTTTCCTTTTACCTTTTTGAATGCTTGATAAAGATCAGTTAAATGTTTTGGTGTACGACAAACCCGAGACTAGTGTCCTTTCACACCACATCTAAAGCAAACATTTTCATGATCCTTTAGAGATTTCTTTTGTGGATCATTTTCTTGCTTCTCATTACTGTTATTTCACTTCGAGTGGTTTGATCGATATTTCTTGTTATAGCCACTACGGCCTTAATTATTTTTGTAACCACGGCCTCGCCATGACCTCGATTAGCACTACGACTATTGGCTGAAGTACCATTCGCTTCAGGAATTGGTACATATCCAGTCAGATGAGACTAATGGTTTCTCAACAAAAGTTCATTATTTTTTCAGCCACTAAAAGACATGAGATTAATTTAGAATACTTTCTAAACTCTACTCTCGATATTGCTGCTGCAGGAGCAAATTTGAAGCATAAAAAGTGTCTTTTCCAATAAATCTGCATCAGTAATCTCCACTCCATATAATTTTAATTAAGAAATAATTTTGAATAATACAGAATTGTATTGACTGACAGATTTAAAATCTTGTAATCGTAAGTACATCCAGTCATAAAGAGCTTTTGGAAGTATAACAGTTTTTTTATGATAAAATCTTTCATCAAGATAATCCCAAAGGACATGTGGTTTTTTACCGCATTTATTACTCAAATGCTTTTGATTGTCATATTTTTCCTTTAAATTGTTTCAAAGAAACAATTATGCCTTATTTATATATTCATTTTGTAACTCCTTTTCGGAGATATTAGTGAATAATATCATAATTTTGAAACAGTTCTTCAGGAACATATTTTGAAAGAAAATCTTCACTATGTGTAGTGCAATCCTTCAAGGATGCATTCATAATTTCCTTTCATTCTATGTTACAATATTCACACTTTAAGGTGAATTTTTTTTTTTAATTCCGGGAATACAAAATATATAATTGCAATTGATTATTAAAATAAGAAGCGTCAAATAATAACAATATCAATTAATAGAACGTTAGATAAACATTGCAATACAATTCCCATAAAATATATATAATGATTAATAAATGAACGAATTCACAGACATATTCTCCTAAATTGTAAAAAATATATAAATATGATTGTAGACAAAGTCTAGATAATTCAATTCATACCTTTATGATTAAGATCAAAAGAGAGAAATCTATCATACTACCTTTTTGGCTAGAGACTCGTGCTGATAACATGTTAGAAAAGCTATTAACTAACAACACCAAATAGAAAAGTAACACAAGATAAAAAGTAAGATGAGGGAACAATATATTATAGAGTGATTTTATTCATTCTAAGTGTGCGTGTACAAAATAAGAAAATGATCTCTTCTTTTATAGTTACATAACCACTACATAAAATTAATATAAACATTATGGGTCATAATTCCTTATGAGATAGTGAGAGTTATATAGAAGGCAAATATTGTTAATAGAAATAGTGGGGAGAATAATAGATATATGTTATAAACATCCACAATTATTTTAATAAATTCATAACAACATGCATATTGGCCGAATCCTTATAGGATTTTAATTCCAATTTAATGCAATTAACTCCATAATAGCCATGCACCCATCAACTTTAGCTTAATCAAGATTCATGCGCATGCTCAAAAATATGGCAATTCCTTTTCTTAATTTCCTTTCACGTGATGACTTAATTGGAAAGAAATTAATAATGGCCAATTTAATTAGCTTCTATAGTCGGCCCATCAAGCATAAATCCAGCAGCTTCAATTCTTTCCCATCTTGATTACTTTAAGCAAATTTCTTCCTGAATGTTCTAATTTAATTCTTCTTTAATCTTAGAATATACCTGAAATAACAAATTATAAAAACTAAGATAAAAATTAACACAATAAAATATAGTTTTAAAAAAATAGTTAAACTAAAAATTAACTAAAATGTTTAGAATATTTAAGACCAAAACAAGAAAAAGATGGAGAAATGAATAGCAAAATATAGAGAAAATATGCACTCACCAAGACTCCTTCCTTTAAATAGTTTTTTAAAAATAACCTTAAGTTTTCCTGTGAATTGGATCAATCTGACATTATGAGAACATCAGGATCAATCCTCTATATGACTAACCCTCTTTTAAAGAGAGGTCATGAGATAGTTTCACTTTATCATCATTTATAATTTATTTAAGTATTTTACTAATGAATTGAGTGATTTGTAATATCACCCTTTTAAATTGATGGTGCTAGATATTTGTTTAATAAAAGCGTGATTTTACTTCCTTAATTGTGTCTATAACATGATAAGGACACACAAGAAGATCTCATAGAATTATCCCATTTTATGGTGTTGGCAAAGTTAGTTAAATTGTAGCCAAATGGTACTGCTAGCTATTTGCATGAAAGAAGCATAATCTTGTGTTCTCTACGTTATACTCCATTGATTGTATTAATAGCATGATAAGGACCCATAAAGGACCCTGTGCTTATCCCATTTAACAGGGTCGCCATAATTATTTCAAACAATAGTTAAACAAGGAGACTTAGTTTTTCCATTGTCTGGTTTTCAACATTTTACATACATTTAATTACATCTGCATCGCATGAAAAAGAACTACCCCAAAAGGATCTCATAGACCCCTTAAGTTGATCAAGATCTTGTGGATTCAAAGAAGTGCCACCCGCTTGCCTTGGATTGATTGAATGTGACTTTGTTTATGACTATGCACATGTTTATGACTACGCACACCGGGAACTCTTGAGGTCAAGGCCTTTAAACCTTTCAAGGCCAGACCTAGTCTCTAGATAACAAATGCCAACCCTACATGTCTATTAATGAACTCGAGTTCCATTATGTTTTATAATTGCACAAATTTTATCTTTACTTTGGTTTGGTTGTTCTTTATTATATTTGCAATATACTTGATGAAATATATTTATAAATAACTACTTAAGAAAAGATCCCACATTACCATTCCTTTTGTCCCCATACCATGTATACTCCAAGTCAAGGGAAGATCCCACGCAACGATTTAAGAGGGTTCCCAAATCAATTCTACTTGAAGTCAAGAGAAGATTCTATGTAACTATCTAAGATGGTCCACAAACCAATTATATTGTGAGTCAAGGGAAGACCCCAAGTAATTGGAGGGATGAGAATCAGAGGGAAGATCCCACCCAACTATCAAAGGATAAGTTATTAAAAGGATCAAAATTCTTATGTTACTATTCAAGAGAAGACCTAATGTAACTAGGGGATGGAGCGATAGGTACACTCTTAATCAAGAAGCACACTTGAATAAACGCTCTTAGCCAAATGAAAGACTTAAAGGACCATGACCAATAAGGAAGATCATTTAGTCAGATGGTCATTCGTGACTTTTCTCAAAGTGCAGTCTCTAAATATTACCTTATGATAAACGCCCCCTCCACAATAAGCATTGTCATCATCTAAGGATACTAAAATGCTTAGAATGCTATTCCAATCTTGCAAAAGGAACCTTCCACAATGGCTTCATGGCTCAGATTGAGCTCGATTACTGTAAGCACCATAACACCTCTAAAGCACCGAGGGATCTCTCCTAGAGATAATCTCGTAGAAATAGAATAGAGTAAGAAGGTCCTAAACAAAAGTTTCATAATAAGGAATTAGCCCCATGAATCCATCCTTTCCACTCAAGAGGACCATCCATAAGAGGCCCTTTCCCTTTCATTTGATCCCGTTAACGGGCTACTAATATTTGCTTAAGGACCAATCAGCTAAAGATATAATGTCGGGGGATTTATCACCCCCAACTCACTATGACAAGGGATGGACAACACCCTTGATCCTAAAATTTTCTAAGAGATAATAAGAAAATGCCGCAAGAGGACCTTTAATACTGCTTTCATGACTCATACTCAAGTTTATTATCACAAGCGTTAAGGCATCCTCAAAGCAATAAGGGCGGCTCTTACATATAATCTTATAAAGATAAATAAAAGAGGTGGTTCCAAGGCCGCAGTCCATCTTAAAGGGGCCGACCACTCATACAAGGTCATGCCTACGCTAGTTAATCTCGTTCCGCTTCCTATGATGTTTGCTCAAGGATTAACTAGTCTTCGAATACACTTTCAAGGGATTATCTCTAACTTAACCACGACACAGGATGGACACAACCCCTAATCCCAAAGACAATAAGAAAATGTTAAAGGAAAACCTTTTATATCACCTTAATGGCTCAAATTGAAACTTATTATCACAAGCACTAGAGCATCCCAAAAGTATGGAGGGATTGTCCCCTAAGAAGAGCTTGCAAAAATAGAATAAAGGGATGTGGTCTTAAATATTAGTTTCATATTGGGGGATTGACTCCTCTATTTAGAAAGGATATCCTTAAGAAACTATCCCCTCGACTAAGAAGAACTATCTCCAACAAGCCTTTTCTCTTTCAAACCTAGGGGTCAACACTAATCTACCACAACAACAAATAAGAAATACCCTTGATCCTAAAATCACCAAAGGGACAACAAAGGGTGAACCTACAGAATTAATGGTATTGACATTAGATCTAATATGGCTATTATTGAGGTAGATGCTCCAATCAATTTTCATTGAAAGTTCACAAATGTATTAATGAGTTTCTTTGGCTAGTGCTTGTTTAGAAGACGAACTTCACATTTTCACCAAGTGAAAAAAGGTGAACAATATGTGCTGAAAACACGATGTAGAACTCCCTCTAGAAAAGCTCATTTATTGCCCACTTTTACTAGAAACGATTGGCAATCGAACATCAGGAGAAGTGCTTTAGACTAAAGGATCAACCCATGTTAACAATTTTAGAAACCTAGGGGGTCTAGGGGGTAGAGCTCTAGGGGGTCTGCATAACGATCCAGAAGAATCTTAAAGAAGATCGTTAAGTGATGGGGATAGTCCCATACATTTTAATTCCCTAAAAATGATTGCTTGGTAATGAGGATGACAGTTCCACACCAACTTATTCCCAAAAAGAGATTGCCTAGTAATGGGGATAGTCCCATGCATTTTCATCCATAAGTTGGATTGACTAGTAATAAGGAGAAGTCCATACCGATTTAACCACCAAGAAGGATTACTTGGTGATGGGAGATAAGCCCATGTTAATTTATCTCCCAAAATGGATTACCTAGTGATGGGAAAAAGCCCACCACACCGAATTAACTTGCTAGGGGGATCGCCTAATGAAGGGGACAAGCTCACACCAACTCATTCCTAAGAGGTTTTCACCTGGTGAAAGGAACAAGCTCACATCAATTTATCTCCAACACAAAATTGCCTAGTGATAGGGACAAGCCAACATTGATTAATCTCCCAAGAGGGAACGCCTTATGATGGGGACAAGCCCATGCCGATTGATCACACAAGTGGAATTGCCAAGTGATATAGAGAAATCCACACTGATTTAACCCTCAAGAGGGATTGCTTGGTTATAAGAAAAAGCTTTACACCACAATGGGAATACTCGTACACTGATAGGGATAGTCCCATGCATTTTCATCCCCAAAAGGGATCAGTTGATGATGAAGACAATCGTACATCACAATGGAAATACTCCCATGCTAATGGGGACAGTCCTATGCATTTTCATCCCCAAGAGAGATAGCCTGGTGAGGGGAACATGCCTACAATATAATGGGGATAATCCCACACATTTTGATTCCTAAGATGGATTGATTGGCAAGGGGACAAGCAGACCCCACGACGCAGAAAATCTGGTGTGTCCAAAAAAGGATCTTTGGGGTAGACAAGAGGAAAGCTCTAACTAACTAAGCATTTAAAAACAACATAATCTAGAAGCAACACCACAAATTGAAGCAAAGCTACAAAAAGTTAAAAGCAAAACAAGCAAATATCCAAATAAACCAGAAGCCCCATAATATAATCTATCGCTTGAGCATGGAGGATAGTAGTTGTATTCAACTAAAAAAAATTAAACTAGGAACACTATCGGTACTGGGTAAAAGAAAAAGAAAAAGATTCTCCAAGCTCTAGATACCTGAAACATTCCTGTGGGCACTTACCTAATAAAGAATTCTCCAATGGGAAGATCTCTACATGTGACTCCACAAGCACAAGTTTAGTCAGACCACCTCATTTTTTGCTGAAGAAGACTAACAGGATCTTATTGATGATAAAATTTGACTCTTATAATTAGAGTGTGACATGCGTAAAATGGCCCTCATGTCCAATATGACCTTACAAAATATAAAGAGGAAATTGAAAAAGTAAGGTAAAATGGAAAGATCTCAAGAAAAGAGTATGATTGGCTATTAACCTAAAAAGTGGAGAAAATGACTTTCCAAATGCCTTAAGGCATCTACATGCCAATAGAGGACACTGTAACAATGACAACTGCTCCACCCAAATTACTACACGTCATATACACCAAGAGTGAAAGAGAGAACTAGCTCAGTTGTTATTAATAACTACCACCCAATTGGCTTATTTGAAATAAGTCAATCAAGGATTAAGACATACTGTTACTGGGGTACAATCTTGCAGTTGACGTGTATCCAGCCCTAAAGAGGTCAAAGGACTCAACTTGGATAGTTAAATAACCCAAAAGTCCTTACTTGAGGAGAGAAATGGTTATTACAGTCTGTCACGTGTCCAAAAAGACTTAGATGCCCTCAGGGGCACTCCCTATCTAGGTCAATCTCAACAAAACAAGTTTAGCTTCTTCCCTACAACTCTCAATTTTCATTGACATTCGAGTTTATTAGAAGCACCCTCTCCTACACTTACTTGAATTAACTATTGAAGTGTTGCCGCCAACCACCACTAGTGCTGCTTCTAATGGTCGTTTTCTATTATTTTCAGCACCATCTCATTTTTGTTTATCTCCACAAAATTGTTCAAAGTGAATCGGACCATACTATTCATGAAATTACTTCACAAAAGCAAGCTCTTATAATTTTTTGGGCTGAACCAAAATAATATCAAAATATTAATTATATTTTTATTTTTCATATTTAATGTATATGTGATCATATTAAATGACTCAATAAAATTTTGCCAAGTTATAATGTAATAAAGTTATACTTTTTTGTTCTTGTTTTGGTCTGATTTTGGTTCAACCAAAAAACATTATGAGAGCTTAATTTTGAAGGGTGGTTTTGTGAATAGTAAGGGCTTATTCGCCTTGGAACAATTTTCTGAGGATGAACAAAGTTGAAACATTGCTGAAAATAAAAGAAAGTAGCTGTTAGAGGCGACATCAACAGTGGGCGCTAAGTGTTTGAGAGGATGATGGGTTTCTGAGAAATCCTAAAACAAGTGAAAAGTCAAGGGTTATGCAGAAGGAGTTGAACTTATTTTGCTGAAACTGAGGGTATAACTTTATATAGGGATTGCCCTTGAGGATATCTCAGTGCCTCTTTAGACACGTGGCAAGTTATAATAAGTCATTCATCTCCTTAAGTAAAGGGTTTTGGATAGTTTGACTATTCAACTTGAGTCCTTTAGCTTTTTTAAGGCTTAGCACGTGTCAGCTACGACATTGATCCAAGTGACGGCATTTCTTACTCTCCAATTGACTTAATTCAAATAATCCAATTAGGTTGTAGGAGTTGCTCACTTCACTGCTATTGACTCAGATGACAACTGAGTTGGTTTTCTTTCTCACTCTTAGTGCATGTGACTGTTAAAGAGATATTTTGAGATAATTTCAAGAGGGACTATATTAAGTTGACGTGTAGTAATTTTAGTAAAGGAGTTGTCATTATTATAGTGGTCTTTTATTCACATGTAGCAACCTTAAGGTGCCTTTGAAGATATTTTCTGCACTTTTTAAAGTTACCGGTATGGCTCATACTCTTTTCTTGTGATCTTTTCATTTTACCCTTACTCTTTCAATTTCCTCTTCATATTTTGTAAGGGCATATTGAACATAGAGACTATTGTGCATGTGCCACACACAAAATGTATGACCTAAATTTTACCACCAATGGTTCATAACAATTGGAAGGTGAAATTCAATCATTTAAACAATAAAAGAGAATATTCTATCCAAATTAATGAAATTTGTTAATACACAAAATTTGAGTGCTTAAAATTAAAATGTTGGGATTTCCTTTTCTATTCTTTCAAAGGATGGATCAAGTGTAATTTTCTCAATAATAATAATAAACAATCGGATGGGGCTATTTGCACCCAATTATTTTGTGTGAAATCTTGTTTTAACCAATGTAACATCATCCTACCGCTGCACCATTGAGAAAATTGCACTTTGAACCATCCTTTCAAGGAACAAAAAAAGAATCCCAACATTTTAATAAACAATCGGATGGGGTTATTTGCACTAACTGTTCAGTGTAATTGTTAAAAAGAATCCCAACATTTTAATAAACAATCGGATGGGGTTATTTGCACTAACTGTTCAGTGTAATTGTTCTGTGTAACATTAGGGATGGCAATTTCCGAGTTCGGTTCCGGGTTTAGCATTTCCGGATCCGGACCTGGACCTAAATACAAATTTTCTATACCGCACCCGCATTTGAGCCCTTTGTTTTTTAATCCGGGTCTGGTTCGGATTCAACCCCAAAAAATTTGAGTTCCTGAATTCTGGGTTTTGAACCCGGATTGCTAAATTAAAAAAAAAATAAACTTGCTCGAAAGAAAATCAAATACAAATCATATGACATATTTAGATTTTAAAACAAATACAATACAAATATAAAATTTAAAATTCGAAGTTTCAAAACAATAAACATCCATAAATACAAATCCATAACATAAATCTACAACATTCAAATCTTCTATTTATATTAAATGATTTATAAAAAATTAATATTAAAATAAAAAAATATCCGAACCCAGATTTTGGATTTACGAGTTCACCTGAACTCGAATTCGGACCCGAAAATATGCGAATTTTAAAAATTTTTCAGATTTCAGATAAAAATAAATCCGGTACGAATTGAACCCAACCCAAATTTTTTGAGTTCAGTCCCAGTCCGGGCCGGGTTTGACTACCATCCCTATGTAACATCACCCTGGCACTGCTCCACCAACTTTTGAAAAAGAAAATACTACAAAATATTTTGCAGGACAGTCATTTGATAACTACCCTGACTTTCAGTGAGTTGTTCTTTTGGATAGCAATCATAAATGTGGTTCGAAAGAATTTGAATCACCCAAATATGCTTGAAACAAACTTAAAACAATAGCAGTAATCAAGAGCCATACAAGTCAAGCAATAGAATACCAAATAAACAATGCGCAACAGATTAAACAAGAAAATTGGTTGATAATTAAGAAATCTTTAACACTGATGAATATACTGTATCAAAATTAACACCATCAAGTCTGTACTATCCTTCATTAGCAACAAAAATGAAACTAGAACACTTCAAATACCACTGATAAAATATCAGTGAAGATGGGGCTATACCCCACTATGGCCTTAAGCCACTTGGATTGGGACGTCGATATCAGTAGCAACCAATGTCGGCTTGACATACTCCTCTTCATCCTTGGGTGAGTGGATTGTTACGAGATCAGGTAGAGGGGTAGTAGGACCTTGCTTTCCATTAGGATCCCAACTAAGCATGATCTTGACCTTAATACCAAGTACACCCTGCAATGGATATCAAAAACTTGATATGAAATCACAAACCCCTGTTTCGTGAAAAGGTATAAAGCGCAGACTGAAGCATGTCAATGAAACAGCAACAAATGGTTCATGAAAACACAAACAAAAAATATATAATCAAGGCAAACCTGTCTCAGAAGAACATGTCTCACGGCAGAGTCAATATATTCATTGACTGGCTGTCCAGAAGAGACCATATATCCATCCTTAAACTTCATCGATTTTGCACGTTGTGCCCTCAACTTTCCACTGACAATGACCTGTGCATAGACAATGTCATTGACAACCGAGTTCACTACCGATAGAGGGGGATTAAAAAATTTTCAATTGATCCTCATTAGGAATAACATAAAATTCAGACAGACAGACAGACCTCACATCCCTTGGCTCCACTTTCCATAATGAACCTCAAGACACCATAGCAAGCCCTATAGAAGGTAAAAACCATAGGATGGATCAGTGGTCAAATGAGATTCCATGTAGGCTCCACAGCCAAAATCATCTTCTACATGAAATTAATGAAGTTTAAACTTAATTATAGTAAATAAAAAGAAAATAATGTTGAACAATTATATGCACCAACATAAAATAATAGTTTGAATATAATAAGAGAAAAAAAAATAAGTGGATACAACAAAGACTAGATAATCAAATAAATGACCATTGATTCAAAACTACCTTTGTACTGTAACTTCAGGGCATGAAAATGTAGCTACAAAAACTTACAACAGTAAAACAAACAAATTTGGCATCTTATATGGGCAATCAAAAAGCAATTCAGTATATTGACAAGAAGTTTTCAATAGTGAGGCAATCCAAAACCCCTTCTGGTGAAAGTTCATAGATAGTCATTCATACAAAGACTTGACAACAGTAAAACAAAAAGAAAAAAAATTAAGCATCCATTCAATTTGCATTTTCAAAAAGGGCAGTCAAATAGCACACTTCTGAATATTGACAAGCAAGTCTTCAACTGTGTGGCAATCCAAAACCCCATTGGTTCAGAGCTTAGCACAGCGATACAAAGATTTGATAACAGTAAAACAAAGAAATTAAGCATCAACTTAATGTGCATTTTCAACAAGCGCAGTCAAATAGTATTTTGCTGAATACTGAGAAAAAAGTCTCCAATCATGTGACAAACCAAACCAAGCATACAAATGTTAGTTCCATTAGATTGTCAACAACAGACAGCCTCAGAAAAACACAGTCAATGTAGTCATCTTCCGACACAATGTTGTTAGATGTTAGCCCATTTTCTTTATAAATAACATGTAGAGCGTTCAATATAGAACAAGTGAAAGTTTACAGTAAAAGATGGTGCTATGACATCAAGACAAGATGAAGATAATAGGAATATCAAGCCGTGTATGTACTCTCCTTAAGGTTACTATGTGAAAAACAGGACACTTTCACAAGGATGATGGCATGGAGACTACTGTTTAATTTAGTCATCTTCCGACACAAAAATGGCACAGAGATGCCACTCCGCTTTATAGATGACAAAATAATATAAATAAAAGAAATCTATAGTGTGTAGAAGATTTAATAAATTTTGTTGCATCTATTTCTATAATTCATTAATGTAAAACAATATCCAGACAGCAAGTACTAAAAATCCATTATACCTGCGAACAGCAAGCCCACCAAGGAGCTTGTAGCGAAGAGACTCGGCTTGAGCAATGGCACATAGTCCTCTATTGTTGACTTTCTCAGCGTACAGCTCAACACTATTCTCCGGGAATTTGAACCTTTTCTGCACCACTGATGTCAGCTCTCTAATTCTCCTCCCTTTCTCACCTGTTTTATTTTTAAAATAAAACTAATTTAAAATCTAAATACATATATTTTCCCTAACTCAAAAAGAAAAAAATTAATAAAGTGAAAAAAATAGTGAGTCCAACCAAGAACGTTCTGTGTGCGAGTGGCCCGGATGATGATCTCAGTGCGCATGGGAGTTACCCTGACCTCGACTCCAGAATAACCGTCCTCCGCAAGCTCTCTAGTCAGTACCTCGTTCAGCTCCGCGAAAAACACGCCATCAGCCACGAACTGTAAATCAAACCATTAGTAATGAAATGAATTATTAGGCGAAGAAAATGAAATTAATTAAAAATAACTACTCCCCTCACCTTTCTTTTCTTGCTGATTTGAGTCGCCATTTTGCTTTCTGTTGGTTCGGTTACACAGATAGGGATCTGATGATCTCGAGGAGGTGGCTTGTGCGCACAGCTAGCCCTCTGCAAACCCTAGGTTTGTGTTAGAAGAGATTTATGACATGCTAAATGATTTGTTTTATGGATTTCTACAAAAGGATCAGACGGTTGTACCCCTCTTTAGGGTTTCGCAATGGACGGGTGAGATCCTTTTCTCTGCTTGCCCCCCAAAAGAGATGGAAACGACAGTCGTATTTAGTCAAACGACAAGCGTTTTGCTTCCCTGCGATTAAGGTGCTGAGTTTTCAGGAAAAATTGGAGAAATATAGATTTTTCCTTTGTTTTTTTTTTTTTTTTTTCAATTCAATTGGTAAAATAACATTGTACTGGAATAATAGGGTAAATTTTCATTCACCTCAGATGGAATGATAAAGGGGGCACATTGATAATTCTTTTTGGAAAATTTTATAATACCGTGATTAAAATTACGGTATTAATATTGTTATAAATATAAATTTTGTAAATTATATATAAAATTATTAAATAAAAAGTAAAATGAGCAAATTAATACAATAATGGTAAATTGGTGTTTTAAAATTACAAATAAAATAAATGTCTATAAAAATAATATAAAACTTGAAAATGAACATTATACTTTAATTAAACAAAAATAGTTTATTCATTTAATTTAATTAAAAGAAAAAATTCACTCATGAATTGCCAAAAAAAAAATTGTATTGAAAATAATTCAAACAAGTTTATTGACCTAGTATAACCATATATTCTATATTTATTCTAAGAGATTTATAATTTTTTAAATTTTCTATCACAATGCTGTTTACTACACATGTTAATTAAGAAAAACTATTTTTCTTGTGGTAGATTAAGACAAAACAAAATAAAAATATATTCTTATATTACTAGACAAAATATAATTTTCAATTTTACACACATTTTATGTAGTTTAAAAGTTTACTTCTTACTGATACTTAAAAGTCATTTGGGATTACTGTCAAGGAAATTTACAATGATACAAAATCACTTTATCTTACAAAAAACTTTGAAAATGTGAAAGAAATAATTTTTTAAAATCCAATTTTGAGATAAATTTTATCCTTAATAAAATTCACATAAATCATCACGTGTATTATATGAATTCAAAACTATCATTATTCAATTTATAAAATAAAATTAGTAAATATATAAGATAGCCGTTATTATACTAAGTTTTTATTTTTTAAAAAAAAATTACTCTTACATTAGCTTACTTTTTACCTTATATTTACAAGTTTTAAGGTTTTATTTATATAATTTATATTTTATTTTACACTTAATATTATTTTATAAGTTTTATGTTATATCTGTAAACTTTTGTTTTAGTTTACCAATAATGCATCAATCTACCACCATATATTAATTTACTAGTTTTATCTTTCATTTATAAGTTTTATATTTTTATTTACTTGATTTATGTTTTATTTTACAATTAATGTTGTTTATAAGTTTTATGTTATATTAGTAAGTTTTTATTTTGTTTATCAATGACATATCAATTTACCATTAATATGTTAATTTACTTATTTTATCTTTTATTTATAAGTCTTATGTTCTATTTATATAATTTATATTTTATTTTATATTTAATATTGATTTACAAGTTTTATATTATATTTATCGATTTTTGTATTGTTTATAATAATGCACCAGTTTGCTAGTCTTATGTTAATTTAATTGTTTAACCCTTTATTTACATGTTTTATGTTTCATTTACATAACTTATATTTTATTTTTACACTTAATGTTTATTTACAAGTTTTATGTTATATTTGTTAGTTTTTGTTTTGTTCACTATTAATATATCAATTTATTATTCTTATATTAATTTATTTGTTTTACTTTCCATTTACGAGTCTTATGTTTTATTTACTTTTATATTTTATTTTAAGCTTATTGTTGATTAACAAGTTTCATGTTATATTTGTAAGGATGCAAAATTGATAAATAGAAAACCTTAAAAATATTGTTCCTATGGCATTGTTCACTTTTTTTTTTAGAATACTAGAATAAGAATAAAAAATCTCAAATAAGAATGAAAAACAATAAAGATAGATGAATATGACCTTGGTGCCTAAGCTCTAATACCAACTGATGAGAACCCCTCTAGATTTAGTTGGAAAAACCCACTAGATTGATAAGAACCCAAAAAAACTAATATGATTAGAGTTCGGATAAAACATCCAAACCCTTGAGAAGCTAAGTCTCAAGAAATCGGATTGCTAAATAAGATGCCACAAAGGTTAATAGCTCTTTTGATAAGTCGAAAGTTCTTTCAAGAATAAGTTGAGAAAATCATCTCCAATGATATCAAACTCAAGTTGTCAAAAGTCTGTTACAAGAAAATAAAAGAGTGTTTATATACAATGGCTAACCCTAATTTAACTTAAAAACACAGAAAAACTATAAAATTGAAAACCCGGAGCTGCATGGGCCTCGGCTTACAGAGCCACTGATTTTAAATGGGCTATAACTTGGGCATATGATGTCAGATTTAGGCCTACAATATATCGTTTCGAAGCTCTCAACGTAACGAATGCAGCTACAATTTTAAAGTTGTTTTTCCAACCCTTCTTCCACTTTAAAAATCATCTTTTTCGATGTTCACCACCTTTTTAGCTCAAATCAAGTATACCAAAGCTGGTTCCTCCCCTTTCAAGCCCATCTTGAATATTAGTCTCTTGCAAATTGAAGTTGAATTGAATTCATCCAAAGTATTTTGAACAAATCCTTGCATTGGTTTTTTGATCTTCTTAGCTTGTGCTCTCGTAATTGGCCTTTTTGAAACAAGCAACGGATCTTTAATGTCTTAAGCACTTTGAATCACATTAACCACACCCACTCTAGAAGTGACAAAACTAGATCATAAGGATCCCCTTTTATGCTTCCAATTCTAGGCTCCCTTTTTGAGAGACAGAGACGTAAAAGGAGACCCATCCCCTTCATCTGTTCAAATTCCTTAAGCATGTTCAATTTGTTGTCGTTCAATTACATCACTTGAAATCTAATAGTTCATATTGCCTTTTACATTCTTATTTGATAACTGAAAAAATGTCTTAAGTATTCACTATACATTTTTACGGTTGGAGATCTTATGGTACAATATCAAGGCCTTATTTGGAATTGAGCTACTGTACCTTTTCAAGCTACGACTACAATGGAAAAAAATGTTATATCGATAAAATAAAAGTTAATAGTGTATAATAAGTATCACTTTTAAATTATAATTTTGATAAAAATAGTAATACAAGAAGTGGATCAAATTAACTTAACTTTCAAATCATAGTAGTTAGTGTTTACCAGATACTTTAAGCATTGTAACTTTAAGCATTGTAACTTTAAGTTGTTATTATTGTCCAACCTTAATACCAGAAAGGACTTAAAATAAAAATGAGTCAAATTTAGTTGTCATAAGTAAAATTTATCCCAAAGTATGTATTTCTCCGTGTATTTCATAAAGTCTACTGTGGTAATGATTTGTTTACTTTATATTTTAATATCATTTCATTATCTTAGTTAAATATTTTTTGGTAAGTTGTTGAAGTGTGTACATTCTATTTATGTGGTTGTCTCTAAGGGATTGGATGAGTGGTTTTGAAACAATTTTATTTGGTTGATCATTCAAGTTCAAATAGTGGGAGAATAATTTAAAAAAGGATACGTGTCCATCCCTTGGTTCAAATATCTCTTTGTGTTTTTATTGACGGTCCAAGAAATTAATTTTTTTTTCTCTTTTAACTAGATTATCTCGAAGTTGGCAGGCTAGCCAATGAGCGGTCTCGGCTGGTTATCCGTGTGTGGCGTACCTGTGGGGCATGATGGCTGCTTTTTCACTTGGCACACTTGACTCCAACCTAAAAAGCACAAATGAGTTTCTTGAAGCTCCCAAATTATACAAATATCAAATTAATTCACAATTATCTATTAATAGAGAGAAAAAGAAAAGTTTAATTTCAAATTACCTCTTCATGAAATAATAATCCTCTAACTAGCCTTTTAGTTATTGTAAACCCAACTTATCTGCATATTTTCAAAAAATAATGACATAATATGAGCGTATTCATGAAAATTTTTGTCTTCTTAACAAAGATAGGATAAGTTGAGATTTACAATATTTTAAGAGAATTTTTTAAGATTGTCATTTTATGAAAGTAAATATATCATCCCGTCCTTAAGGGGAGAAATATGTAAAATCTCACATTACTAGCAAAAGAGATTTTGAATTAGTTTATAAGCCATAGGCTCTCCTAACTAAGTAGATATATATACATTTTAGATTGCAAAGCCTAATAACAAAATTATAACGGTCTGTGTGCCCAAAACATACAATATCTACATAATTATTGGGTCTAAATTATTACAATTGGTTTCAGAACTGACTCATAACTCGATATGTAGAGGGATATGTTTATGATATGGTTTCTTTTCATTTTATTTCTAATGACCCTAATGAGGATGCTTTGTCTTTAAATAGAAAAATATTTGACATTATATCCTTAAGGAAGGAAGTATGTAATAACCTACATCATTAGCAAAAGTCATGAGGTCTCCTAACCAATTACCCACATGTTAGGTTGCAAAATAAGAAAACCATGATGGACTGTGTGATCAAAATGGATAATATCTACTTAGTTGTTCAGTTTGAAATTACAATTAATCCAAAATCAACTTAAAAAGAAAAATGGTAGAGATATTTCCACCATTTACTTGTGTAAAAAACCAACCCCACTTCAGAAAAATAATTATAAAAATTTCACATTATTTTTAGTAATTTCAAATAAAGAAAAAATTTGAACAATTAACCAATTAAATATTCATTAATTGTTTTACACAAAATTAACACATGTTTTGGATAATTAGATCATTTTATGTTAATAGGGTAAAATAGTTAAATTAAAATTAGGTGGCGCCATGCATACCAAATTTATCTCTACAACCATTCATTATTTTCATAATATAATTCTTAGAGGTTGTTCGTTTTTTGTTTAAAATTTGAATTTTAATTATTTTTAGACATTTAGAGTTCTTTAGCTTGTTTGTTTTCAATAATTTACATATGATTATATGATATTCAAATCGGAATATAAAAGTTAAATATTTTAACTTTTATTTGAATGACAAAATATCTAAATAGAATTTTAATTTTTTCTTTCATTAATATCTTTTTTAAATATATTTATTTCTTACTAAATTATCTTTTTATTATTTTTTATTTATCGATTTTCTTTGTTCTATGTGTATTCAACTATCAAATTTTTTTTATTGTAAATAAGAATTTTAAATATAATAAGACTTTAGGTGAGTGTATTTTATAGTAGGTCCATCACTTTGCATTTATAATTACAATTTTTCTAATAAATTTTGAATATCATTTAATTCATTAATTTTAATTCAAATAATTAAACAATTCTTGATTGGCTTACATAATTTACAAGGAAAAATATCATATAATATATTAAAAATAACATTATTAGTGTCAATATTAATGTCAAAAAATGCATGTGTTAGATATATTTTTTTAATGCTTTGTTAAGGTACACATGATCTAATTTTTAACTAATCAAATAATTTATATATAACTTGTCATGTGTTTAATAAATATATATAAATATTATTAATATTTATGAGGTTATATATGTTAAAATATCATATTTCAAATTTTTTTAAAAAAATAACTTTAACTTTTTTTTAAAAAAATAACTTAATACTTGTACTTAAATATTTAAAAAAATAATTAAATATATACATTTAAATCTATTCAAATTTCGGTTAAATTTATACCCATTCATATTTTAAATGAAAAAGATGAACACCATCCTACTTATAAAGATGGTGTAAAGAAAAATTGTGCGAAGAAACACCTATTAAAATAATTAAAATAATAATAGTAATCCAGATAAGAAACTTGTATTAAAAAAATATAATACTTTTCTTTTAAATTTTTAAAAAATTGTGTTTTTTTTCCTAATAAATTGACATGGATTTACACAAATCGTGGGCAGAAATTACAGCCGCCACAGATAACACTTGTTCGCTCTGCAATTTCGATACTCATGCATGCCGTCAATGCCAGCAAATTACAAGCCTGAACGACGATAAGACACAATATCTTCTTTGGGGATAAATGAGTTTTGGTTGTTGAAGCCGGTAATCAAAATCAATGGCTTGCGTGTACATACCAGTGCAGAACTCGGAGGAGGAGGTGAGAGTGGCACTGGATCAGCTCCCTAGGGATGCCTCTGATATCCTCGATATTCTCAAAGCCGAACAAGCCCCCCTCGATCTCTGGCTCATCATCGCGGTTCCTTTTCTTTCTCTTTTTCCTCTATTTTCGTTAAGATTGCTAATTATATCGTAATTCCGCTTTGAATTCATTCGATTTAGTTGCTCATAATTTTTTCTTTTTTTAAGTGTATGGTGTCTGATAATAGTTAGTTTCGGTGGGTCTAGATTCAAAATTTACATTGCAAGTCAAGGTGCTATTGTGAAATAGGTTTCGGAGTAGTTTCTTGAGTGGAATAAAGTTATAATTTTTTTTTATGCCGTGATTATTCTACCTTATCTTAAGTTTTTATTCTGTGATGCAGAGGGAATACTTCAAACAAGGGAAAGTAGAACAATTTCGTCAAATTTTGGAGGAAGGGTCTAGTCCTGGTATGCCTTTCTTTTCGATAAATGATGCAAGTGGGTGTGTGGAAACAAATACGTGGTGAATGGGATTTTGGCACCTGGTTTATCGTGTTAGATATTAGAATTTTGTTTTGATTCGTGTTGGAATGTAAATTTACTCTATTAGAAGATGAGATTTTACAAAAAAAGGTTATTTATAAAAGAGAACAATTTTTTTTTTCTGATACGAATTTTTCACAATACGAGAGCCGCTGCTGTTTTGAATTGAAACAAGCTGTATATAGTGAAGTGATACTCCAAGGTCTTACAAAAAAAGAATGAGTTCTTTCAATTGACTATTCATGAATTTTATTTTCATGTAAACAGGGACATTAGAGCTCTGTGAAAAAATGGATAAATTTGATGTTATCTAAGGGTAAGGAGAATTAGAATACAAGTGTTGGTTAAGTAAATCAATGGAGAGTCTTGTTCCTATTAAAAATCCTAGTGTAAGCGAAAAACTTATTAGAAATGTTAAGGATAAAAACATTCATAATTCAAGTGATAGTAATAGGGATAGTTATTCCTTGTATTTTGATATACAAAATCAAATTTTAGAACTAGATAATGCTCATTCTTAATTCCGTTGTGATAATGCCTTATGCTTTCTTGCAGAGATTGATGAATATTATGCTGATGTTCGATATGAGAGGATTGCAATATTAAATGCTTTAGGGGTATACTACACCTACCTTGGGAAAATTGAGACAAAGCAAAGAGAAAAGGAGGAACATTTTATTCTGGCAACACAATACTACAATAAAGCATCAAGAATTGACATGCATGAACCTTCCACTTGGGTCGGGAAAGGTGAAAGTTCTTGACATCTTTCTGATTTAGTATACATTGAAGAAATATTGAACTTGTTGGCCATTTTAAGCTTTTAGATGTTCATAAGATTGGCTAAAAGATAAAAAGTCCATTGGATAATTTTTTCATTGGTTTCTGTATTTGGAATATTTTCGTGGATAGGCCCTCAAGACTACCTTAATTGTTGATCATCCTTACTTTCTTTGTGGAAATCGTAACAACTTCCTGTGTAGCAATTAAGTGAAATTTTTTGTGTAGGTGTTCTTCACTGTTGTTGTTTCGTTAAATATTCCTCTTTAGTTAGATATCATACTCGATAGATGATACTGTACGTCCTTTCTGGTTTATCACTTAAAATCTTTCCTTTAGAAGATGTTGATGCTCATATTTAAATTTCCACTTTGGGTGCTTTTGGCACACTGTATTGTATTACACTCTGTTGCATTATTTTAATTTAGGTGTGTTGTATTATGCTGTATTGTATTAGCACTGCATTATAATAATGTTATATAGCGTTTGTTGCTACACTGTATTGTATTAATTTTTTATACTATGTTTGCTGCTACATTGCATTTTATTAATATTTTTTGTGATTATTTGAAATTATATATTTAGAAAATAATATTTATTAATACTTAGAAAGATGCTAAATATAGAATTTTTAGATTTTAGAGCTTTATTATTTCTTTAGTATAAATGTAAATATATACATACATATATATATATATATATATATATATATATACACACACACATATATATATATATATATATACACACACACATATATATATATATATATACACACACACACATATATAGTATATATATATACACACACACACATATATATATATATATATACACACACACATATATATATATATATATATACACACACACATATATATATATATATATATACACACATATATATACATATATATATTCTTCATAAAACATAGGTAAAATTAACAAATTTTAAAATTTTTGACCGATAACATTTATTTTTTTAACATTTCCTAAATATATAACCTGTGAAACCAACAGTAATAGATGAAGAAAAGAAGCAAAAGCAATTCCCATAAGAAAATTGATAGTTTCTCTTAACCTAATAAGTTTAACCATGTGATTGAACATGGATCAAAGAATCATAATAGAAGAAGCAGCAGCTAATGTCAGCTTTTATTCATTAAAACAATTTAATGAATATGTGTTTCAGAGAATTTTTCCATTTGTCTAGTTCTCTTCTTCCTCGCCTTTGGTGGTTGAAGAGCTTCTTCACCTTCGTCTTCCTCGTCCTCTTAGTTGTCTACTTCTTCCACTTCATCCTCATCCTCGCCCCCATCATCATTGCCATCATCATCCTCATCGTCGGCACTGTCACTGAACCCGCCATCTCCATCCGCATCATCATCCCCATCGTCATCATCGCCATCATCTCCCTCTGCATCAGATGGCTTGCCTTGGGTATGTATCTTCCTTGATTTGCAGGAGCGAGATCTGAAGATTTGAACTCTAAAACTGAAGAAAAGAAGCAAAAGCAACTACATTTATAAAGCCTCATAAACCCGACTCCTACACAAGTGTAGTTTATGCGGGTTTGACCACATAAAGTAAATATTTGACTAAATTCCAATTCTATATGGCGTAATTACCAAACATGGTATTATAATACTTTAAAACTATAGAGGGGCTCTAATACAATATAATGAGGAGCACCAAGCATGCCCTTTATTCAAAGTGTTCTCCCTTCTGGATTAGTTGTGTTTTCCTCATTAAATCTGTCTTTACCTCTTGCATGTTTTAACCTTTTTGCTGAGTATATCATGACTATTGATATATGGTTTGATTTAGGTTAATTTCAGATTACCCCTCACAAAATGACAATCTTTAAAATATCCTCCGAACTATTGTAAACCTCAACTGAGGGTTAGTCTGAAGTTGACACTTTGATTTATTGATTCACATGTGATTTACTGATTTACATGTAGCTGAGATATTTTTTTACAAGTTTATGCTTGTGGATGTATTTAGTTTTTACATACAAGTTATGTGTTACATGGACTTAGTATTTTACATCCATCTTGGTACTGTATTCTATCATTTTTCTTGGATGGGAGTCTTATAAGATTCTAAATTGGTCAGCAATAGCATATAGGGAGATGATGGTTTTTTGGTTTCTGGGTAATAGTGATTTCTGGATTTTTGGAGTGATGGTGCTCTTAAGCCTTCATAATGTTTGCTGTACAGGTCAACTTTTACTGGCTAAGGGTGAAGTAGAACAAGCATCAAGTGCTTTTAAGATCGTGTTAGAAGCAGATCGTGATAATGTTCCTGCTCTTCTGGGGCAGGTATATTGAACTGTACTTTTTGAACAAGTAATTATGGTAGTTGTTATTTTGCAGATAATTTAAGTTTATGTCAGTCTTCTTCACTAACCAAGAGTCGATCAATTGATGACAATTGTTTTTGTGCGTGTTGATCTTATTTTTCCTGGTATGTATTTTTAGCTCAGCTTCTAGATGATGTAGTGATTCTAACTTTGCTTTAAAAAAGCCTCAAATTCTCCATGTTGGGTCTTCAGGCTGTGCTATCAAATTAGCTATTTTAAAAGAAAATTCTCCTATTATAAGAATATTATAGACCATGTTTTTCCCTGCATCTAATAAACTACTGTTTGGCATGGTTAAGCCTGTGACACCCTCGCTGCCCCAAAACAAGTGGTAGACTGGAATAAGATTTGGGAATCCTAACCTTGGTGATAGATAAAAACTGCAGAAATAACTTTAAAGCGAGGCTTAGGGTGATGCAGTTAACTGAGAGTCAAGTGCTCTATTGACACCATTATATATATGCTGGATTCTGCCATTAATAATAGCTAACCCTTGATGTCTGCAGGCATGTGTTGAGTTTAATCGTGGACGTTATTCTGATTCCTTGGAGTTGTATAAGGTTTGTAACTTCCATCTTAATTATACCATTTAAACTAACACATACTATGTGAACTTGCATTATTTAACTTTTAAATATGAATTGGTAAGCTCATGGCCAGCTCTCTACCTGATTTTATATGCGTAACATTTGGGGTAATGTTCAGTCTTGACACAATTTCTGACATTTCTTTACTCCATTGTGCATGAACTTTGTTAAGAGGGCCTTGCAAGTTCATCCAAGTTGCCCTGGAGCTGTAAGACTTGGAATCGGTCTCTGTCGCTATAAATTGGGCCAACTTGAGAAAGCTCGACAGGCATTTCAGCGGGCTTTGCAGGTGGTGATATGAACTATTTGTTGTCTACGTGTTGAATGTGCGGTAGTCTGCTGTTTAAGCTTCGACTGTATTGCTGATGATTTCTCTATATGTTTCTCAATTCATATTTGCAGTTAGATCCAGAAAATGTTGAGGCTCTTGTTGCACTTGCAATTATGGATCTGCAAGCAAATGAAGGTTCATATCTCCAGATTCATAATTTTTTTGAAAATCAATATTTGTTAGTCCATACTAATACCTTGTTTTAAGCAAAGCAATCCTTATATGCATTTTTAGCTGTCTAATTCTAATGTTGTGTCATGTCTACAAAGCTGCTGGAATCAGGAAAGGAATGGAGAAAATGCAAAGAGCCTTTGAGATATACCCCTACTGTGCAATGGCTCTGAATTATTTGGCTAATCACTTTTTCTTCACCGGTCAGCATTTCCTAGTCGAGCAACTGACTGAAACAGCTCTTGCAGTAACCAACCATGGACCAACAAAGTCACATTCTTACTACAATTTAGCACGATCTTACCACAGCAAGGTCTTTCAGACTATTTTATTATCATATAATTCTAATAGCTGTGTTTTCATATGGCATTATTTGGTGGAATTCTGAATTAAATTCCACTCATAAAGGAAAAGGATAGAAGTAGATGCAAGATATTCACACTGTTCAAGTGGCTTTCATGAGCATTTGTGCCATTTTGAAGTCTATTTCTGTTTTTCAAATCCAGAAATATATAAAAAACAGATTGTATGTTCTTTTTAGATGACAAGGCTTGAAGAATACAAAAGTCATTTTCTAAGAGCTGGTGCTCACTTCAAAAACTACTGTGAGTCATTTTTATGTATTTGAAAAATGGGATAAAACAACCACAATATCGCTTCTTTTTTTTTCTAAATTCGGCGGTAAACTTATACCGGGCACATTCTCGTTGTTTTTGTTCTCAGTTTTTATTTTAAACTAAACTAGTTACAAATTTTTTTTTTTAAAAAAAATGCATGATGCATTCCTTTGTTTCGAAATGCAAAATTCAATCTCTCATTTTCATTTTACAATAGAGCTTTGTACATTTTTGCGAAATGGCACCAAATGGGCCCCTCAAAACTCTCAACAGCATCATCCACATGCTCAAAAATATTCATGTCTTTGCTAATCATACAAGTCAGATGTGCTGAATTCTTCTGGCTCTTTTCACTACTAACACTAGCAAGATCATTTCTCCTTTGAAACAGGGAGATTATGAGAAAGCTGGGCTCTACTATATGGCATCTGTCAAGGAAATCAATAAGCCCCATGAATTTATATTTCCTTATTATGGTCAGTAACCATACTTTTTATTTCTATTTTCAATCTCTGTTCTACTTATGAGCAATACTCTTCTCTATTTGTTGGAGGTGCAGATCAAATTATTTTAAATTGTACTATGAGCCACTAATTCCTGAAAGGAGCAAATTATCCTAAACCTACAATCCACAAGCATTACCTGCTTGTTTGTTGTGGTTAAGGATGGTTATCCATGAAATGTCTGGAAAATAATTCAAAGTAGTAAAAATAAAGTTCATTCACTAGTTTTTGCTCTACTTATACTGAAGAAAAAAGAACTTTTATTTCTCTGCTTATCTCATTTACAGTAATTACATGAACACACACACACACACACACTTAACTACTAACACCCCACTATTAATTAATCTAACCACTATCTACCGACAACCAACTATTAATAATAGCTAATTAACAGTAGTTTACTAATTGTAGCTAGATAACAACTGTTATTTCTACAGTTCCCAACATAGCACTTTCCAACATATAGTTTGAAATATAGAAACATACCTCTTCTTCTTTAACAACTGTCTTTCAGGTCTCTTTTTAGTGTTCTATCCAGGTTAGCATTGCTAGAGTTCATTTGTTGTTGCTGTTGAAGTCTACTGCTTTTCATAGCCATAATTTCTTTCAAGTGGCACGTGCGCGAATTGCCTTATGTTTAAGACCTCGATGCACATGGTTGGGACTTGTGTAGCAATAATGGGTTGACTGATTTTTCTGGATTTTATATTTGTTTCAAAATCATTTTTGTTTCTTACAAGAAAAGATCATTTAAGTGTTCACAAACTTGAACAATGAAAATATTTAATTCTAATTCAAATTAATTCTTGGCGTGGAAAAAAAGGAATTCAATTAATTGTTGGGTCGAGCAAATAATGGACAGAGCCCTGGGGTTCCAATTATAGGGAAGCAAAAGGTAAAAAACATCAGTTCTTAATTTGAATTGAGTAAAAAAAAAAAAAAAGGAGGGATACAGTTTGACCATCCAGCTCAGTTAGTGGTATGATATCTCTCGAGATTTACTGCTTCTCCATACTACAAGCGAAGGGAATGTAAAGACTACCATTAGAACAGCCCATGTGAGACTTACTATTAATGTATGCACATAGTTCACAGGATTGTTATAATGTGGGCTTTGTCATTTGTTCTACAGAAATTTTTTTTTTTTTTCATAATATAAACTTGGGTATCTGGCACAGGTTTGGGACAAGTACAACTGAAGCTGGGAGATTTCAGAAGTGCACTTCCCAACTTTGAAAAGGTTTTGGAGATTTACCCTGATAATTGTGAGACATTGAAAGTGAGTTATGACAGAAGGATGTTACGATTTGTTTCATTTTTACGTCTGTTTTCGAAAATTTTTTTTCCCTTGGATCTTTTATTCTCTTGATTTTTCTCGTCGGAGCAGGCACTTGGGCACATCTACGTTCAGCTCGGGCAGATTGAGAAGGCCCAGGAATTTTTGAGGAAGGCTGCAAAGATTGATCCACGTGATGCTCAGGTAGTTTGCAATGCAGTTTGATTTTCTCAGAAGGTTGAAAATTTGATAAGTTTTGCTGTTGACCTTGATTTACATCACTGTATTAAGGCTCTTGAAGGATGTAACAGGTTCTGCACAAATCAATTGGAACAAGAAAGTTGAATTTGTGAATGTTTTCGTTTGATAATATCTTCAGTGGCACAGGAACGCATAAGTTTATAATAACAGTCAAATCTAGTGCTTTTAGGAATCAGTTTTAGTCATCTTTCATGTTACATCTGCAAAACATGATAATGATCTTCACATCTTAAATTTTGATGAATTTTGATGAGCTCTGATTATCAATGTGCTCCTGGGCTGAAGCTCGAGTGATAAACAGATGGATTGGATCGGGAGAGGTCTTAATAAGACAGAGAGAGTGAGAATAATGCTACATATCCCAAACTTTATCCCAAATCCATGAGGTGATTAAAAAATTATACAATAAATTATTTCAGAAATTATGAAATCATCCACCAGTTGATTAGCATGCCACCTCATTTGGGATAAATCTTTTGGGATATCTAGCTGTATTTATTTATTTATTTATTTATTTTTGTGTGTGTGTGTGTGTGTGTGCGCACATCGATAAACACAAAAATAGTACCAAAAAAGAAAACCAAAAAAATAGAAAAGGAAAAAAAGTGAAAAAGCAGCAGCATTGTCAATTTGAAGCTGATAAATATATATTGTTACAAGCTACATTTCTGTTTAACTTTAAACTTCACTATTCTCTTCATTTCTTATGATATCTTGAGAGAATTTTGAATCCCGTTTTAGCTGGGATACAGTGAAATTATTTACTATAATTTATTGTGGGCGTGCATGAAGATCATGCTTTTTCATGTCTTCCTATCCAAATAGCCTAAAGGATAGCCATGACCACAGTATCGCCCATGATGCTTACGTTTGAGTATAATTGATTAAAACATATACAGTGAGCTGTTTGTTGTTTCGGTTGATTTGCACTCTTTTCCCATAAGAATTGACTGAATTATGGTGCAGGCATTTATTGATTTGGGGGAACTGTTAATTTCTTCAGACACCGGTGCTGCTCTTGATGCCTTTAAAACAGTAAGCCTTCTGTTTTGTACTCCGTTTTGGGGTTTTAATCTGATCTGTACTAAATAAGATCTAAAGTTTTGTTTTTATAATATTTTTGTATAACTTGGATATGTTATAGGCACGTACTCTTTTGAAGAAGGCTGGTGAAGAAGTTCCAATAGAAGTTCTCAACAATATTGGAGTTATACATTTTGAAAAGGGAGAGTTTGAGGTTAGTGCAGTTTTATAGTTATACATTTTGAAAGGGAGAGCTTGAGGTTAGTGCAGTTTTCTTAGTGCTTGTTTGGTGTTAATACAAACCTCCTCTGAAGAATCTGTTTATGTATTATAATTGTTACCATTTTCTTCTGTGTATTCTTTTTTGGGTCATGGAATTTGGTTATTTATCACTCACAACAGATAGCTTTGATGTTCTTGTGGTTCAGTCAGCTCATCAAAGTTTCAAGGATGCTTTAGGTGATGGTGTATGGCTTACTTTGCTCGACAGCAAAACAAAACCCTATGTTATTGATGCTAGTGCATCCATGCTTCAATTCAAAGACATGCAGTTATTTCATCAATTTGAAAAAGATGGTAATCATGTGGAACTACCATGGAATAAGGTCACTGTGTTATTTAACCTGGCCAGATTACTTGAGCAGATACATGAGACAGTAGCAGCAAGCATATTGTACCGCTTGATATTGTTTAAGGTAAGCATGCACGTACATGCAAATTTCCCTTATATGTTCTATTTTATTTGTATGTATCATCATGGATGGAGAAAATAAGTTCGCTTTATGTCAGAAAGTTGGTACACCTTAGCCTATTGATCACAAAGCAGGCAATTTGACCTGTGATGTTACGGACTGTCAATTTTGGGTTCCCCTAGCAGAGGAGTTACAATTTGAGGGAATCTGTTTATGCATCTTTTCCAGCTTGGTAATGTGGACTGGAATGACCCAGCTCGCATGTGACTCAGACTTTACCTGAATCAGAAGATACACGGTCCACATAATAATAATGGAAAATAGAACCTGTTTTGTAACAATTAGTCAATATTGTTGAGCTCTTTGATTTTTCATGAGTGACCGATGCAGAAGTACAAGTTGATGCATGTAAATAGGTAAATACTTAACAGATCCTGATAGATGTGTCGAAAATATTATCATGCAACAGTTTCAGCTGCCAATCTACATTTAAGGTTGGAAGGCACCAGATTCACCAGATTCACCAGATTCATACTCTCGTAAATTTTACTAAATATACTGGATTTCATGTAGCTAAGCCTCAATTCCTAGTATTTTGCTCTTTATCTAGGACCTATTATCTTTTGATTTATGTTCACATATTCAACTTCACTCCCAATTTTCAACTACCTTCTTTGCAGTGTGTATGTTTTAATTGAACTTGAACAATACTGTTGTAAGCCTAGCTTGCACTCGGTCATACCTAGATTGTAGTAAGGTCAAATTGCTCGGCATTATTTTGTTTGTATTTTGGGGTTTTTTTGTACATGTGTTAACAAGTTGGAAGGCCTGATGTCTGATAATAAACATGTCATCATGGACGAGTATATTTTAAAGGTCATCAGCATCACTTCATGAATTTTCTTTGTCAATTTGGCCTTTTTGTGAATGTTTCTTGGCTTGAATATTCTTTTTGCTGAAAGTTTGATGTTTTATCATTTCCTCAAGTGTTTTGTGATACTTGACCTTGTCTTTGTTTGACTCTCATTTTGCTTTTATTATGTTTTCCAGTATCAAGACTATGTAGATGCTTATCTAAGGCTTGCTGCTATTGCAAAAGCTAGGAACAATCTTCAACTGAGCATTGAACTGGTTGTTATTACTACATGCAAGATCTCAGCTTTCGTTTCTTATACATGTAGACGTATGTGATTATAGTCATATGCTTTATCTCGCTCACAGGTTAATGAGGCTCTGAAGGTGAATGGCAAGTACCCAAATGCATTATCTATGCTTGGGGACTTGGAGCTTAAAAATGATGACTGGGTTAAGGCAAAAGAAACATTCCGAGCTGCCAGTGATGCAACTGATGGGAAGGATTCTTATGCTATTCTCTCTCTGGTGCATATATTTTTCGTCCTTGGAATTCCTCCCAACTTTTCTTTACATATCTTGGTATTATATTTATGAGCTCACGCACTTATTGCCCTGCCAGTCCCTCGAGAAGCTTTTGCTGAGTTTAGTCCTTTTCTTCTCGTCTACCTATACAACTCATTAACATAATAAAAAGTTTCTTTCATTATTGTTGTTCTAATCCTTACATTACAGCTTAATATCCATCTCATATGCTTGGTTGGTTTTGGTAAGGGAAACTGGAACTACTTTGCTGCACTTCGCAACGAAAAGAGAGCCCCAAAGTTGGAAGCAACCCATTTGGAAAAAGCGAAAGAACTCTACACTAGAGTATGTTACATATATATATATATATATATATATTACTTTTTTTCTTTTGTCCTTTTCTCACCATCTGTATCTATGATTTGCTTATCCTGCTATAGCTTTTGCTTGGATTAACACACGGTAACAAAGATCACCTTAACTTTTTGCTTTTATTTTGGCCATGTTCTTGATTCAATCATGGTTTTGGAGAATTGTCATCATTATTTGGCTGAATTGTGGTTTATGGATGCCGTCTTCATGGAAATAGAGATGTTTATGAGAAGAAGATTTCATGGGTGTTTTAAGGTTATGAACTTTAAGGAGAACACAAAAGCATTTGTAATTTAAGAAGATTTCAAGATGCCTTGTCTTATTTAATTTTAGCACTTTTTACCTTTGATTTTTGCTTAGATAGACTATCTTTTCCCTCTGTTTCCTCGTGTTCATCTAGGCTATAGCTTCAGATTTTCCTTGTCTCTAATTTATAGACCCTCAGCCCATGTCTGGTTGATAGAAATGAGAGGAGTGGAAAGGGAGAAAATGAGAGGATATCTTATCCTCTTATTTCTTTCTCCTGCCTTGCTCTCCTCTCTTCTCCTTTCATTTCATCAAACCAGACATGGCACCAAGGTTTCAACAAAGGGACTGAAAATCCCCAATTTCAAAAAATACTGGCAGATCCCCATCTGTTAGTAAATTCTGTTACTCTGGATTGAATAAAGGAAGGCAATGTAGATGTAGTACATTCATCTTTAATGTAGCAAACACATGGCATAATTTAGAAAAGTTTTTAATTGTTTAAATGCTTTACATGTAGTTCAATTAAATAAAACTAATATAAAAAGTCACTGGCTGAGTCACGGATCACCATCACTGCTGTCAATGACAGTGCTGGTGGTGAACATATTAATTACCCCATTGGACTGGAGATTTCTTGAAATCTCTTATTACTTTTGATTTCATTTTTTTATCATCTCATTGTAATCTTTGTTATAATCTTCTGCTCTTTGTTGCCAACATATGAGAGAAAAAAAATAAACAATTATTTACAATATGAAAGATACTAAAATATTTGCTTGCCTTTTCTAAACCGTAACTTCAATCTTGAGTTTCTCTCAACAAGGAATCTGAATCTTAAGAAATAATATTTGTGTACCAAATTTTTCTGGGTTCTATCCTGCCCAGACCAAGAGTTAAAAATTTAACCTGCATTCAGGATGATAAAAGCCAATCAGGGTCAGGTTCTGGCAAGGCCAAACATGGATTGGATTTTGCCATGCCTCTGCGGGTTTGTCTTGTTTGACCATCTTTCCGTGCTCGTTTGTTGAAAATAACGCGGGCTTTTCTTGTTTGACCATCTTTCGGTGCTAATTTGCTGAAAATAACAACACCATTACATAAATCAAGAAATTTGAAGTGCACTCAGCAACCTTAGCCGTGTCACTGTTGCCGACTCCGACAATATTACCAGTGGCATGTAGTGGGATATTTAATTTTTTTTTCCATTTTTAATCTTTTATAGCTTTAAGTAAAAAATATCATTTTCTTTCTATATTAATTTATAGGATAAGCCACTCTATGCCTGAGAATTCCCAAGAAACATATTCATATTCATTTTATTTAACATATAGATAGATCATCTTATAAATATTCAAGATTATTTTCCTTGTTATTACACATCATATAATCACAAGATTATTATCATATAAAGAACAAAGAGTAATTCTGAGGATCCAAACATTCAAGTTCCAACCGAAGTGGCACTCATCTATTGGATGGTAGAATAGAGTAATAAGTTCACATTCATCTCTAGCATCGTTGAAAGAACAATTATGTTAGCGTTATAGAAAGAACAAATATGTGAGTCAATAATAAAAGTTGATGTTACTGAATAAACATGAAATGGAGTGGTTAAGATTGTGCCTTCTATCATTATGTGTCAAAGTTGAAATTTTGTTTTCCTTTTGTACTATGGTCAGAGGAGTAAGTATGACATTTAATTTGAAAAAGAGAATAACCATCCAAAACTAGCGAAATTTACTCGGAGGGGGGGTGGTCTGATAGTCTTTTTTAAAATGATTTGGGGGGTTTAACCCCTTTCTTGGAACATTGTAGGTCCAAATGTCCTTTTCCCTTTTTGTTAATGGATTGATGGTTTGATAATGTAATCTGATCCTTTACATTAACCTTTAATGTCTTTTCATTTACAGGTTATTGTCCAGCATACATCTAACCTCTATGCTGCCAATGGTGCTGCAGTGGTCTTGGCAGAAAAAGGCCAGTTTGATGTTTCAAAAGATCTTTTTACGCAGGTGAGACTAATGATTCCTCTTGGTTTTGGCCTTTCAGGTTTTTTTAATACAAAATTCCAGGTTTTTTGGAGTCGGTTCAAATTTCTAATCATTGTAGGTTCAAGAAGCTGCAAGTGGAAGTGTCTTTGTCCAGATGCCAGATGTGTGGATAAATTTGGCACATGTTTATTTTGCTCAAGGAAATTTTGCTTTGGCTATGAAAATGGTGGGTCATTTTGTTTTTAGATTCCATTAATTACTTTCAAGTATGTGTATTGTGATAACTTGTTATCTGGCAGTATCAAAATTGCTTGAGGAAATTTTATTATAATACGGACGCCCAAATTCTTCTCTATTTAGCCCGAACTCATTATGAAGCTGAACAGTGGCAAGACTGCAAGAAATCATTGCTGAGAGCGATCCACTTGGCTCCCTCAAATTACACATTAAGATTTGATGCAGGTGTTGCTATGCAGAAGTTTTCGGCATCCACACTACAAAAGACAAGAAGGACAGCTGATGAGGTTGTTTTTTATTTTTTTGAAATTTTTTTTTTCATGCCGGTCTGAGTCCATTACTTGTTACTTCCCATCGATGACTTTCAAATCCATAATTTTTATATAAAAATTGCTTCTTTTCAACATTTTTGTTAGGGTTGGCATGACTATACTGTGTTGAGAGGTGATGTCCTGGAATTTATTTATCTAGATAATGATATGCACTGCACATCATTATGTCAGGAATAATAGAGCATGAAAACACTGAGCTGAATATGCAAAGAAAACACAAGGCATGATTTGCTTAATCATTAATTAAACAATGTTTTCATTGGTAGACATTTACAGAAAAATTTTTGTTGTACGTTGTATCACTAACCAAGAATTGTGGTGAAGGAAGTGAAATTATTTGGAGGATTTTGGTGAAGTGATTGAGTAGAAACAAAGCAGATATGCTTTTAAATTTACTTTGGGATCTTGCATGTTAATACTGCTGCTATTTATATGGTTACGTTTGATGATTAATTGATAAATTGACACTTGGCTACGTTGAGTTTTACATGCTTTCTCCGTGTTTGTTCTGTCTCATCGGCCATTGATTACCATGATACTTAGGTGCGTTCAACAGTTGCAGAGTTAGAGAATGCTGTTCGTGTATTTAGTCTTTTGTCTGCTGCTTCCAACCTTCATCTTCATGGGTTTGATGAGAAGAAAATTAACACTCATGTTGAATATTGCAAGCACTTGCTTGATGCTGCAAAAATTCACCGCGAAGCAGCTGAGCGCGAGGAGCAGCAGAACCGTCAGAGACAAGAAGCTGCTCGTCAGGCTGCGTTGGCTGAGGAAGCCCGTCGTAAGGCTGAAGAACAGAAGAAATATCTGGTCTGCAATTATAAAAGCATTTTATGTCATCTATATCGATGGTTTTATGAGTGATGGTTTTTATGAGTGAAAACACTTCATTTCTTCTCAAAGTCTTGACTCTGATTCCTTGGTGAACAGTTGGAGAAAAGAAAATTGGAGGATGAGCAAAAACGGTTAAGGCAACAGGAAGAACATTTTCAGCGTGTAAAGGCAAGGAGTTTTCACATTTGCAGCATAGAAATCTTCAAGTTTGATTGTAGCCAGTAATCTAGTAGGACTTCTGATTGATAATGCATGTCTATTTGTACCCTCCAACTCCCCTAATCTAGTAGGACTTCTGATTGATAATGCATGTCTATTTGTACCCTCCAACTCCCCTAATACTGGTAAAATAGTAAACGTATGGATCGTGTGTTGGATTGAATTTTGCGGCTAGCTTTCCATGCAGATGGATTCTAGGGCTGTATGCGTTGTTTTGTCATTAGCAGATTGATAAATATTTCTTGTGCCTGAGAAGCAATGTAATCCCAGCTGGTGTTTTTAAACCATATGGGGTATCAGATATATCTAGCCACCAAGTTGTTAGATTCTATTAGACATTCTCTAGAGCTTCTTAGGATAAAAGCTGGGTGGCCCTTTTTCTGAACTTTTAACTCAGCTTTCCACGTCTTTATTATCTTCAGGAGCAATGGAGGAGTAGCACACCTGCATCTAAACGTCGAGAAAGGTCTGAAAACGACGATGATGAGGGTGGACATAGTGAGAAGAGAAGGAGAAAAGGTGGAAAGAGGAGAAAGAAAGACAAGAGCTCGAGGTCGCATTATGAGACGGAGTATGCAGAAGCTGACATGATGGATTATCAGGAAGAACCAGAAGATGAAGAAGCTAGCCTGAATTATAGGGAGCCCATAGGTCAAATGAATGATCAGGATGACAATGTGGACGAAAATGCCAATGATCGTCTTGCAGCAGCTGGGCTTGAAGATTCTGATGTTGATGATGAGATGGTAATATTTTATTTTTAGTCTTACTTTTGGTTATTGTCTCCCTGTTATTTCTGTGATGAAACATGTGGCATCTGATTTTGAAACATAATTTCACCTTTTCCGTAAACACACAAACTATCATGACATGCATGGCTGTTAGACAAACAAATTAGGTTGCATTATGAAATGAAATTTCTGCATTTAAAAAGTTTATTCATTACCCTATCTCTCTATAGCGTGCCTTTCTGCTGTCCTGTCTGAAGAGTTGTTATATGATTGTGTGATTATTTCATCCATGCATGAGTCAATAATGTCTGGGAATCCCGTGACTTGTTAGCTAGTTGTTTTCATCTAGTGGTGCGGAAATCGAGTCGAGTATTGTTATCATTAAGAGAGGGCTTGCTAAAATGTTACTTTTCATCTTTCTTGGTGGTGAAGGCACCTTCAACAACTGCAGCTCGACGAAGGCGAGCATTGTCAGAATCTGATGATGATGATGATGACCCATTGGAGAGGCAGCTGAGGGATAATACTGATGAGCTGCCGGATAGTGATGGAGAACCAAGAGAGGATGATCATAAACCGAATGGAGGTGCTGCTTTGGAGGATGATTAGGATTTTGAAGAATGTGTTAACCTTGGCAGTGACGTGGAAACAGCTAAAATGCCAGCCAACTGCGCACTTCACTTTTCCAACAAGGTTCCTTGCCCCGAGGAATCACTTAATCATTTGTACTTGTTTGTTTCCTCAAGAGTTTCTGTTATATAAATTATAAACATATAGAAGTGCAACCTAAAATCATTTTAAGGTATGGCATCAGCATTACCTTTTCTCAGTTCTATAGTTTCATTAACATTTTGAGAAGTTCATCAGTGGTGGATGTTGGATTTAGCAATGGATTTGCTTATCTGAATCAATTTTATTTTGTTGCAAAACAATGCTCATTTACAGATTTTTACAGACGATGATTTTTTCGGAATGAAGAATCAACAATGATGGTTATTGGCTTGAAAAACTTTTATATAGTTTACTTACTAAAGTGGGAGTGGGGAGTGTGAAGTCCTCCCACTCGCTTGTTTAAAGGGAGAGTGGAAGTCTTACTTCGTGAACTCCATCTATTTTTTAAGTGTAAAATGGGATTCCCACTCCTATAGGGAGAGATCCCTTTACCTCTTGTTGTATAGGGATTTATATTTATTAAAATAAAATAATATTATATTTTATTAAAATAATATTATTATATTTATTTAAAAATAATAATATGATATTTATTAAATATAATATAATTTATTGTTATTATTATAATATCTTTTTTATTAATATAATTATATTTATTAAAAATAAAATACTATTCTATTTAATTTACATAAATATTATTATATTATTTAATAATATAAAATTTATTAAATAAAATATTATTATATTCATAGAGAATGTAATAATATATCATATACTATCCTTATTTAAAAATATAATATTATTATATTTATTTTTATTAATAATATTATATTTATTTAGTATTAATAAATTAATAATAATAAATAGGTTTATTCAAACAAAATTAATTTTACACTATATTAATTAATAATAATGTTTCATTTGTGTTGCTCTTACAATAATTTTTAATTTACATAATTACAATTAAAACTAATAAAAAGTTATGATTTATATAATTAAAAATATTAATAATTATTATTTAGTTATATAATTAAAATTAATAATAAAATAAATAGTTTATTTTATAAATATATTTTTATTGAAATATATTTTTTATCAATTTTGTAACTAAAAATATAATTTTTTAAATGAGGGTAAAATAGTAATTTAAAATTATTCACTTCTAATTCAAGACAATGTAAACACATAAATAGAATTTTGATTTTTATTTTACATTTTCATTTCAATGTAAGTAAACAATTTACTCTCACTCTACACTCCTAAAATTTTTATTTTTTAGGATTTTTAATCCAATTCAAAAAGTAAATGTTATCTTAATAGATATACAATAATGATATAGCAGGTAATACATCATTATTACAGCTAATACATCATCACTGCAAGACAATGAAAATTTAGTTCAGCATAAAAAAAATTGTTTAAAAAATTGTATTATAAAACAATTTTTTTTAATAAATTTTGTATTAATTGTTGTATATATCGTTATTCGTCGACATATCTTGTAATAAAACCATTGACCTAAACCCTCTCCGGTAAATGGTAAACCAGTGCATTTTGGTTCAAAAACTAAAGCACGCTGTCCTCTGCTAGGTACTTGTGTAGTTTTAAGAGACGTGATAATGACTACAGCTGCGTCGATTCTATTCTATCATATTCTGCTGAAAGAAACGACAGCGTGTTGCTGGGGAGACTGATGTTCAGAAAGAGAGCTGAGGTGAACGAATCTGTCAGATTTTTTTTATTTTTTATTTTTTCATTATGGGTGACTGACAGTCACAGACTGAAGAGGGTCAGATCAAATGGGGGTGTGTGCGAAGGGAAGAAAGATTTTATAAGTGTAAGGTTGGTTCAGTTCTGCTTCTGCAGCTGCTGTCTTACTCATTACTCTGTTTTTTATTTCTGTAATCACATCAAATCTCATCTCTTTTTGGACCAGAACTCAGACCCACCCACGCACTTACTCACCCCTTCAGAATTCAGGCCAGTGCCATAGCCTGAAACTCACTGACTCCATTTTTGTGACCAAATTGTCCCCCTTTAGTCCAATCTTGATTTCGTGTTTGGGTTCTCAGGGCTTTGAGTTACCAAGCAACTTCAATTAGCAATTTAACATATATACACAAATTAATAAAGCTTTAGCGAGGCCTATTGACTCTTCTGTGAAAGCTTACCATTTTGATTATTTAAAATCCTCAGTCTAGCCAGAATCTTTTAAGCATGTGGTCAGCATAAATTCTTTTTGCTACATCCTAGTTATAACCTTGGAGAACTGTGACAGTTTCCATTTAGCTAATTAAAAAAATAAAAAAAGAATAATTGGGATCGAGCTAAGTAACTACTGTATGTTACCATGCACCTGTACCCCACTTTATTTTACCCAGGGATGGTGAAAAAGCTTGACCTGAATTTTGGCTTGATTGACCTGACTCGAATTTTTCGGATTTTCTCGGGCTTATTAAAAAAAAGTCTAATCAAATTCGGATCCGAACCCATCCCAACCTTGACCTGGATGCTTAATAATAATAATAAAAAATATGTTTTAATTTAAATTTTGTGTTTTTATTTGAATTAAATATATTTTTTTTATGTTTAATTATTTATATGATATTATGGTTGAATTATTAATTAAAGTAATTTTTATGTTTAATTTTAATATATTAGGGGATAAATTTAAATTATTTAAATATTAAAAAAATTAAAAATATATATATTTGGTAGAACTCAGACAAAGCCCGAGCCGACCCGAACCCAATTCAGGTTAGGCTAGCCTGATTCGAAAAGTAAAAAATTTGGACTTTTATCGGGCTCGGCCGACAAATTGCCAAGCCTAATTCTACCCTCTTTGATTTAAACATATTTTTAAGTAGTGAATATCACAACTAAAGTGATATTAAAATAAAATAATAAATAACTTTATATTATTTAATATATGAGTAATATATAATATTAAAATTAAAATTAAGATTCAAATATCGAAATCTTTAATATTATTATATTTCTATGAGAAGAGACTAACTAAATTATCCTTTGAAAAATAATTAATTATTAGTTTTCAACTTTTTATTTATTTATTTATTATTAATTAGCTAGTTTTTTGTTGCGATACATTAAATATTACGTTTACATGCAGTTCCAACTCACGATGTATAATGTTAATAATTAATGTTACAAGATTAACATATCAATGATGTCACTTTCATGTTTTGCATTGGGTGAGGATTGAGTAATGACCGATAATATTAGATAAAAGCTATAATTTACCCCAAAATAGTAACAATCGGATAGATATTCCCAATTTATACTTGCATCTAGTGACTCTACCATGTAGCAACTCAAGTTTAGAGAACACAAAAGGTGTTAAATTAGCAAATCCTCGGGAAACCCCATTATCATGTAGTAAGCAGGAGGAGTGTTAGTGTAAAGCACTGAAAGCAACCATAAGAAACCCTGAAGATAATACATCAATGTGCAATAAAACAGATTTTGACGAGTCATTCGCAATCTATTTATGAGCTATTAAGTGACGTGGAAAGAACACAACCGAGAAAGCATTTCGCATTGAAATCTTTCATTAAACACACGTAGTGGATCCTTCACCAATTTTTGCAATGCATACGTACATACATATATATAATATTTAGAAATACAAATAAAAAGAGACTAGAACAAAAATTTAGAAACACATTGACAGTCGTTGGATCGTGAACACCACCAAGTGCAATATTTTTAGGACATGAATTAGAAGCCCACCACCTGAAAGTTAAACCATCAAAAAGCAAAATAACATAAAGTAGAAAGAAAATAGGAAAATTAGTATGAACTATTGAAGTAAATGATGATCAATTTATTTGAAAGCAGAACTTGGGAAGTGCAAAAAACTTAATAAACAACCTCTGCGGAACTTGATTAGCATCATGGAGCTCTTGAACTGAAGATGGGAAAGTCATGTGAAGAGGGAATGGAAATCGATAGGCTGGTTGTTGAAAGTGATACATTGTTTGATGATTTATCATCCAAATCAAGCCATGAATCTCGGGATTTTGGCGGCCATTCATCAAAGAAGCGATGAACAGTCTTTTGCGGAATTTCTTCTGGCTGCTTGTCTTGTTGTTTTGGGGTATTATCAGTAAGGCTTTGAAGCTGCAAGTAAGAGTAGTCACTGTGTAGTCCAGAGAAGCTCCTCTGTTTTGATGAAGAAGAAGAACAAGAGGAACTCATAGTCAGTGGAGTAGTTGCCAAGAATCATCCATAGATGGAGCAGAGAAGGTTCTTACTTTTCCTGATGGCTCCGAGAAGAAAGCATGCTCATCAATCTCCTCTTTAAGCCCATAAACATACCTGTGAGGGAGAGAGAAAGAGAGAGAACTCATCAACAAGATTTTATTTGATTAAATGTGACCTGAATCAAAAACAAAAATAAACATAAAAATAGAAAAGGCCTAAGAAACTACCTCAAGTCAGTATTGATCTGGGAACCGGAACCAGAACCAGAACCAGAACCAGAACCGGAGTCCAAAACCAAATGAGTTGAGTTTAAATTGAAACTTTCTTGATGCTTTGCACTGGGATAAAACAAAGCCAGGGATGACTTATTGGCTGTACAAGTAGAAGTATTAAGTTCCACAGGCTTTCTTGAACGGTTTTTGCCTCTATGCATGTGTCTCTCACAGTATTTAGAATCTGGGTATGCTTCTTTCGAGCATCTCCATTTCTTGCCATCTGTTCTTCTACATCTCCCTGGTTCTGGGTCTATTTTTCTCCCTAAACCAACTTGAAAACAGTTCCATCCAACTGAAAAATATTACACAAAAAAAAAATCCAATCAGAAAATTGGAAAAAAAAATAGTGTTACATCAACAACTCAACTCAAAATATCCACAGAGCTAGAGAAAGGATGCACGATGTTGATG
Organism: Murraya paniculata; assembly: GCA_030449075.1. Classification (NCBI taxonomy): domain Eukaryota; kingdom Viridiplantae; phylum Streptophyta; class Magnoliopsida; order Sapindales; family Rutaceae; genus Murraya; species Murraya paniculata. The sequence goes on along the minus strand of JAEVFN010000102.1, from coordinate 100,392 downwards.
TTGATGTGGAAAGTGCTTTGCTGCTGAGTGAGGAGATCTGTCAAAGTAGTAGCTTCTCTTTATTGTGAAGAGCAGATCAGGAGGGACGGGGATGCCTGAGACCATGTACTTGAAGATTAGAGCTTGATGTTCAAGCTCTTGCCACTGAGATGCTGTGAAGGGAAATCTGTTTCTTCCACTCATATTATTATTACCATTATTCATTGTTAACAAGCAAAAAGGAAAGCAAGTGCACACACAGACACAGTATTAGAGTTGAAAGAGAGTCAGTTTCAGTGTGTTTCAGTGTAAGCAATTTTGATGAGAAATGGTCGTTTACAACGTTACATTACTGGGTCACTAGTCACTAGTCACTACTCACTAAACACAAGAGAAAGTATAGTAGGTATATTTATTGGAGGGGCCATTGGCCTGCAGAATCTTCTGTACCTGGATGAAACCAACGGTTCTGATTACTGTGCTACCCTGCTCATATTATGACTGTATTCTGCACACCTGTCGGTAGCTTCTGGTCCTGCACCTAAGCAGCTCCTGTCTCTGACATCTCTACGGAAACCCATAAACTAAAGGGTAGTGCATTGGAAAGACTCTGAAAAAGCCTGTAAAAGGTAGAAACTATTAATATTTAATATCTCTTATTAATTTCAGATTGTTTTAGGTTTTGAGCTTTGCCATTTGGTAACTTTTTCAACACAATATCTGCTCTGCCGTTGGATAAAACTTTGTACGGTTTAATGCTTTTACACTTATTCATTCACTCTTTAACTTTTTCTGTCCCTTTAACTCAATGCCGTCCACTAATTATGTGACCTTTTGCACTTCGAGAAATTGAGAAAGTGAAAGATATGACTCTTTTCCTCTCATAAGATTTTGGATTCAAGATTTTTCATGAACTTTTACTAATTGAAATTTAGGTGGGTGATCGATGACTATTCATAAATAGATAAAAATATAAAAATAATTACGTAATAAATTTATCACATGTAGTTAATAAAGTAACCTAATAATTTAGATCTACGTTATAGGTGATGGCAAATTATTATTTAAATTAATTTAATTTGTTGATTTATCACAATCAATAATTATATACTGGTTATTTTAATTATCTTTTTAATTAAAATTTTAATACAAATTTTGAACTATTGATATTAAGCAATCTAAAGATAGATACTAAAAATTATCTAATGATAAAATTAAGTAGCACACTATTGAATTTTTTTAAATCAATAACTTAATGTTTATCTCAAAATTTTTTGTCAGAAGAGCATCATTATTTTAACAAATTAAGGATGCTATTAACAAATAAAAAAATTTAATGCACTAATAGAGAAAAAAAAAAACCACAATCTCTAATGTATTGAAACACACATACATACAAACATTATATATATATATATATATATATATAAGTGTGTGTGTGTATGTATATATAATTTTCTAGTGAAAACATCCTCATTTTGTTAAAATGAGAATGTTACTAACTAATAAAAAACACAATCTCTAATGTATTGAAATATGAGTTTTCTCTTTTTTTCTCTTTGTGTGTGTGTGTGTGTGTGTGTATATATATATATATATATATATATATATAATTAGGGATCCTTGACCATATTGGAAACCCAACTAGGTTAAAGTCGGAGATAAGCTAACAATAAAAAAATACAAACTTTAATGCAGTATATTTTATCTTGTAGTGTATTAAAATTTATATTTTTTTCTCTTTTAGTTCATTCTTAATTTTATTATAATCAGTGATTCCTAATTGAAAACCCACCATATATATATAGATAAACACACACACACATACAAAGTAATGTTTCAATGAGAGATTTTATATTTTATTAAAGTAAGAGATTCCCTAAAAGACAAGAAAAATACACACTATAATACATTATAAGACAAAATATATTATATTTGAATATGTGCTTTTTTTGTCTTCTAATTTATCCATTATATGAATTAGTATCTGATAAAGGCTCTCTTGATTTAATAGGGTAAGAGCCAAGCTAAAAAACATAAAAGCACAAGTTTTAATACACTTATGTACACTAACGAATAACAGATAATCTACAAAAGATAAATAATAATAATAATAACACACACTCCAATACATGCATTGCTGTGTGGTTTCACTTGTTTTTTTTTTTTTTTTATTTATCCCTTAAATGAATAAATTAAGGGATTCTTTATTATATATATGTGTGTGAATAATTTTTTAATTAGGGATTCCTTATCTTTTAAATAAAAACAATTGATAAGTTAAAAGAGAAAAAAATTACACATTTCAACACACTAAGGAAGGGATGAACTAAAAGACAAGTAAAATACACACCACAATACAATATATTTTAGTCTGTAGTATACTAAATGTAGCTTATGCTATTTCAAGAGTTTTTAGGAATCAATGTCACTGCTCTTCTCGACATCATTTGCTAAACTAGTGATTTCATTATTTTCTATTCTAGCAAAACCACCCATCAGATCCGTCGTTAATCATTGATCATTAAAGCAGATTCTTAAAATACCTATATCTATAGCTGTGGCACTAGGCACATGATTTGATAATATACCTATTTGTCCACTATTAATAGATAAAATGATTTCTTTTACTTCTAAATTCCAAACAATTTGATTAGGGATTAGCACACAAAGTTCTAAGGCCATTTCGTCAAATTACTCTATATTTCGAAGTTTGTATATTTTTCTTGTCATTTAACTTATCTCTTACTCCCTTTTCTAATGAAGAATTCTCACTTTAACGAAGTAAGAATGCAATTAAAATAAAAAAAAAACACATATTTCAATATATTAGAAATATTTTTGTCTGTTAATATATTAAAATCTGTGTTTTCTTTATTTGTTAGTACCTCTAAATCTTCTTTTTATCTGTTAGTGGCATTCTAATTTTATTAAAATAAAGATGTTCTCATTAGAGAATTACTCTCTCTTTCTCTTTCTCTCTCTATGTTTGTGTATGTATGTGTCTATACACACACACACACATCAATCCTTTAGTGCGGATACCTGCATATTTTAAAATACAGATTCGCTCTATACATACAGGCATCTGCACCTGAAAATGATTTATACATACATCATACATACATATATGTATGTATGTATGTGTATACACACACACACACACACATACATATACTTATACATACATGTATATGTATATGTATGTGTGTGTATGTCTATATGTATATATATATATATATATATATATATAAAGTGTGCAGCCCGCACTATGCTGGAAGGTTACTGCCGATATACCTTTCTTTATCAGAGGAGATAAACCACTCTCCTGTTGTTTAAGTTCTTTATCAATTTATTGCAAGCCTAGCAACAGTTTGGCTCTAAGGGTTGCATACACAGTACCAGATCTGGAATCCCAGAAATGGTGCTCTGAGGAAGGAGGGAGAGAGAAGATTTACAACTGTGGGGAGAGATCCGGTCTCTATGCCACAGAGGATTTGTAACAATTTATATGGCAGATCTGATACAGATCAGTCTGCAAGCATGCATAAATTTACAGATCTAAGGAAAATAAAACCAACAAGCCCTTAGATCTATGCTTTGAAATATAAAATTATTACAAACTTTGAATGGATAATCAAATGAATAATCGAAAGCTTTAAATAAACATCAAATGCTTACATGAAAACTTGGTCTTTATGATCCTGAACTTCTTTAAAAGAAATAAGAAATAAGCTTTATTGTTTGATCCCGGAAGTCAGAACAGGATTAAAAATCCAGAAATGTTCTTCGTTCTACAAACAAGAGAGAAAAAGCTTTAGAGGGAGAAAATAAGAGAGAAGGAGGAGAATGCTTCTTTTTTCCTTTTTTTGTTCGGATCCCCTCAACTGAAGGCTAAGAGGAACTGGTTTCCTATTGTATCTAAATTGACATTACAGAAATTATTCTGTTGAATAATGCTATCTATGTTTGTTTCTAAATCGTTGTCTGGCTTTACTATTTTATAGGGTGAAGCTTTAATCTGAACAGGAGGTTCACCGACTTCAATGGTGATTCCTCTGCGAGGAGGATGTTCAGATTCTATGGTCCTACCATTGGTGAGGGTCCAGGTAGGGACAGTCTTCCTATTGACAGGGTTTGATTCTCTAAAAGGATAATCTATGTGATTATCATTTGCATATATTTCAAACCAATCGAAGAATAGAATGTGAACTTTGTGAGTATTGACAAACCTATAATACTCTTCTTGGATATCATTCCTTTTATTAAGGAAATTCTTAAAGAACCAAAAGCTCTTTTCTCTATTGGCTTTGGAATAGAAATCTTTCTGAAGCAGAGTTTTGTCTAATACAAACTCTTTTTCTAAGACATTCAGAATGTTTTCTGTGACTGCAGAAAACGTAGGAGAAGTAGGAGGAGAAGGCTCTTTCTCTTCCTGGTTTTGACTCTGTTGACCCTGATGACTACTAGTATAAATAGGATGAGGTACACTAGTAGAATAGTCTACTGAGCGTATGGAGGAACTAGGTAGATCCGAGGTGGAGAACCTAGGTTGGCTTTGTAAAGGGGGAATCGGAACGTTCACAAGAGAAGGTATCCTTGTGAATTTTCTTTCTAGAGGAGGTATTGTAGAGGTGGAGGAATCCCTATCGGAAAACCTAGTTGAGGTTGACCTTCTAAAGGATAACTTGACTTTACCATAAATCTGTCTATGGTAATGTCCGCATATATATATATATATATATAGAGAGAGAGAGAGAGAGAGAGTTTCTAATCAGGGACCCCTGATTATATTAAATTCATGGATAAGGTAAATAAATAAAAGAATATAGATTTAAATAAGCTACAGAATAAAATATACTGCATTAAAGTCTGTACTTTTTTATTTTTCAGATCATCATTGACTTTAATATGATAAAAGATCCCTAATTGAAAAATTATTTTATATGTGTGTATGTTTTCTAACAAGGGATCTTGTACTTTAATTAAAGTACAGATTCCAATTTAAACCATTGGATTCAAATTCAATGCTCCCTTATTTTTTTCATTTTAAAATATCCACATAGTAGAGCTCACCAGTATTTTATAAGTCTTTGGGTTCAATATTCCCCACATCAACTAAAGTGTAGGATTCCTCATTGGAACCTATACATACATACATACATACATACATATATATACGATCCCATAAAAATAAAAAAGTAAGAACTCGCACTCTAATATACCGCATTAGAATGTATGTTTTTCTTGTCTTTTAGTTTATTTCTTAGTTTTAAAGTAAATGATCTCTTATTAGATAAAAATTATATGTGTGTGTATAAAGTTAGGGACAAGTTAAAAGATAAAAGAAACACAAAATTGGATACACTATGGGATAAAATAAACTCTACTGAATTCGTGTACTTTTTTTTTTTTTTATCTTTTACCTCATCCCCGACTTTAGTATGGTCATGGACACCTAATTGAATGCTCACTCATATGTATGCACTACATTAGAGTCTATATTTTATATATCTTTTATCCTTGGGATCCTTAATTGAAAAATTATTATATATATATAATCATTCTCTAGTAAGGATATCCTCACTTTATTAAACTTAGGGCACCATTAAAGTACAAAAATACATGTTTTAATACATTGGATATTGTACTTTATTTATTTATTTTTAATATGTTGAAATCTTTTTTTTTATTAGCATCTTTTTATTAAAATGAGAATGCCTACTTATAGAATTATTATATATATATATGAATTCAATATATTAATAGACAAAAAAAAACATAATCTCCTATATATTAAAAAGTCCTTATCATCCTCACTTTGTGATATATATATATATATATATAATTTTCTTATAAGGGATCTCTTATTTTAATAAACTAAGAGATAAGTTAAAAAGTTATAAAAAAATATACATTCTAATTCAATGTATTTTTTCATATAGAGTGTGTACATATATATATATAAGCCGACAATATTGTGAATTACACCACTATATATGTACATAAACAATATTGTCGGTTTATAGAAAAATACTTTTTTTTTTTTTTGCTTTTTACTGTACAGAATTACAGAAAGGAAAATAGAGGAATAAAAATTATTTACAATGCTTTATGGGAGTGAAGATACCGAAACAATCATCTTCGTTATCATCACCCAAAGATACAACTTCTTCTTCATCTGATGACTTTGCCGCTGAAGACGCAGACTCTGATCTGGAAGAGAGGAGTTGTTGCATAATCTCAAAATACTCCTCAGTCTTGGCTGAGGCCAATCTGGATTGGGCCATTGACTTCTGACTTAAGAAGGTGGATTGGGCTTTGGACTCAACCATGCCTTCTCAATCATCCTTAGTGTTGATAGTCCCAATAGGAAAATGATAGGCAATGGTTTAAATGGCTTTTAAAATTGGCGGGAAAATTTTTGGCTTTATGAAGGGGATCTCCCCATTGGTTTGGGCTTATAACTCTAAGGATGGTTGCTGTAGAGTATGCCGGGTCGGTATGGTTTTCACCGAGAAAGAAATATTTAAATTTAACTGATTCGGTGATCTTAAGAATGCTTTGATAATAGGGTTGGGATTTTGATAAATCCCATGGTTTGAAAAACCAACCCTTAGGGAAAAACTTTGAAAGTGCAATAAATGGATCAGCATGATAAAATCCATCCTCAATAGACAAAATATTTTGTTGATGGACTTTGTCAAACCAAACCGATTTTTGTGAAGGCCCAGATTGTGAAACTACAATTTGAGAAGATGAACCTTCACTTGGAATAACTTTTTTAGAAGAACTTGTCTTTTTTGATAAATGAAGTTTTGGAATTTCTTTAGAAATAATTTCTTCTTTCTCAGATTCCTGGGAAAGAGTTTTACTCTGAGAAAAACTTTGTAATGCTAATAAAAGTTCAGGGGATTGGGAAAGGGAAGTAATCCAATCCTGTACCTGATCATGAGAGGCGATGGCTTTAACTCTTGCTTCATCTTCTTGGATCATGTCGATCCAGGACTTTACAGGTATTGCTGAGGACATCAATTTTTCTTTGGGTTCTTTAGGTTGGTCTTTAGGAGGTGAAGGAGGCATTGGGTCAACAAGTTTCCCTTTGCCTTTATCTTTTTTCTTTGGGGCCATTATCTGTTTTGAAGAAACTCTCTGGTCAGAAAATCTGGCACATAATTCTTTTCACCTTTTATAAATTCAATATCAAAATCAAAGACACTTAAAATCGCTTGCCATCGTGCAAAAATCTGTTTTGATGCAACATTTTGAACATCTTTTTTCCAAAACATGTTTTGCAGCTTTGCAATTAATTCTAAGTAAAAATTTTCGATTTAATAAATCACTTTGAAATTTTGAAATGCATAAAACAATGGATAAAATTTCTTTTTTGATAGTTGAATAATTCTTCCGACAATCATTCCAATGTGCAGAAACATATTGAACTATCTACTTTTTACCATTTTCTACTTGCTTTAAAATTCCACCATAACCAAGGTCAGATGCATCAGTCTCAACTACCTTAGGCAATGCAGGATTAGCAAGATATAAATATGGTATGCTCTTTACACTACTCTTTATTAATCTAACAGCTTTAGTATGCTCATCAGTCCATTCAACAGGTTTCTTCTTTAACTTATCATGCAGAGGTTTAGAAATCCTATTTATGTTTGGACAGAAATCAAGCACATAATTTAAACTACCAAGAAATCTTTGCAATTGCGTCTTATCAAGAATCTTATCAGGAAACTTGTCAGCAAATGCAAGAGATCTTTCTATCGGGATAATGGTTCCTTTGGTAATGTAGTGACCTAAGAACCTAATCTTTGTTTAGAATAAAGAAACTTTAGTACTAGACACTGCTAAACCAGCACTTCTAGTTGCATAGTAAAAGGTTTTTAAATGTTTGAAGTGTTGGTCAACCGAATTGGAAAAGACTAACACATCATCTATATAAACAATACAGAAATCAGAATAAGAGTTATAAATGTCATTCATAACTCTTTGAAATTCTAATGGCGCGTTTTTCAAACCGAACGGCATAACGGTCCATTCGTACTGTCCAAATGGAACAGTAAAAGCAGTTTTATAACGGTCATTAGGGCTAATTTGAATTTGCCAAAATCCTGATTTCATATCAAACTTTGAAAATATGAAAGCAGAGTGGAGTTTTTGAAGTAAATCCTTTTTGTTGGGAATAGGATACCTAATCCACTTAAGGGCTTTATTGAGGGGCTTATAGTTGATGACTAATCTAGGGGTTCCTCTTTCTATTTCTGAATTTTTGTTCACATAGAAAGCGGCACAAGACCAAGGAGACCTAGATTTCACTATGAGACCCTTAGACTCTAAATCTTTAATTTCAGTTCTACAGTGTTGCTCCAATTCAAGGTTCATTTGAATTGGGCGGGCTTTAGTTGGAATCTGTCTATCATCAAATCCAACTTCATAGGGCAAATCTACCATATGATGTTTCCTATTCCAAAAAGCAGTGGGCAGATTAGCACAAATTTCTTTTTCAATAAGAGCTTTGAAATCAGAAATCTTTCTTTGAACAAATCTATCTTCAAGTTGGCCTTGAATTCGATGCAAGTTTAAATCTTTCTTTAAATCAATCAGGTCATCTTGTTTTGTCTTTATTAAAACACTAATATGATTTTTATGAATAGAACTTGCTTTAATGATATTCAAATTCCTTGTCTTTGGTTTTTCAATAAAAGGGAAAACAAGTCTTTTGTTGTCTGCTTTAAATGATATGCTGTCATAATTTACAGTATAAGGGGTAATGATGTTTATGAAAGGAGTTCCTAGTATGACTACATGATGAATGTCATTAGTCACAACAAATGAAGTCCTAAGATCAAAATCATCAATTTTAATGGATGCATCAACTTTAGAAGAAATCTTTAATTTTGAATTATTAGCTGCAGAAACCTTTTCTTTTGTCTTTTGATGAAATCTCCTTGGTACAAAATCATCTTTAATGCAATTTAAATCAGCACCTGTATCAAAGAGTGCAATAGCATCGATTTTAAAATCCTTTGAAAATGCAATTGTGACTTTAATCAAATATTTTCTAATCGTGATCTGCTTTAAGATAGCTAGGAAATTCTCAGGTAGAGATTCTAAGTTATCTAGGTTATGATCCTCATCTAATTTTGGATCAGCTTTGTCAGACTCAGGTTCTGATTCTGATTCTTTATCTTTGACCGAATGGTCTTCCAATTGCTTCTGTAGGAGTAATTGGATAGTATCAGAATCGGCTTTTTGTTTCTCCTTCAAACTTTTTATTTCTAATTTGACATCATTGATCTCTTTTTGGAGATCTTGAATAGAAGGAGTTGACTTCTTGGGCTTTTTCTTTCCTAAGATCTCAGTAAGGTCATAGGCAGACTTTTTGACTATAGGGACTTTAGAAGATGACTCGGCTTTATCACTTCGATCAAGAGTTTTTAGAAGTTTATCTAAATATTCTCTTTGAAGTGTGGGGTCAGAGATGTGTTTGACTAATTCAAGAAAAGTTTCTTGGTCTTTAGTCAACACATTGATTTTCTTTGAGACTAAATAAGATTCAGATTCTGAATCTGAATCACTATAGGAAGAAGTATCTGAGTCAACTAATTCGTCAACCTGTAAGGCTTCTGAGTCTCCAGTCATGGAAGACTCTGAATCAGAAGAATCTATAAGAAGGGTTGAGATTTTGGAGAGGATTTTCTCATCTAACCCTAATTCGTTGAGCTTTCAGCTCATTCTACAGTAATTTGCAGTGTGGCCTTTCTTTCCACACTTGTAGCAGGTTGCTTCTTTATAATTGAAAGAAGACTTGGCTTTAAAATCAAAGGATTTGGCTTTAAAATCCCTTCTCCCAGAGGGATGTTTCTTCATGTAAGATCGTGAAGACTTCCTATAGGGTTTTCTATAGAAGAGATCTTTAGAGTCTTTGGACTCATGATAAGGCTTTCTATACCTTTTGGACTTGTAATGTTTCCTATAGGGTTTCGACGAGCACTTACCATTACAATCTTTGGAAGTGGAGGCTTTGAAAGGATCATAATTGAATTGCTTACAGAAACCACCTAATTCTTGCTTAAACTTCCTAAGCTCCCATTTGAGCCGTTTCTGTAACTTTATATCTTGGCAGATCTTTAATCCTTCCTTATTGAACGTCTGTTTGTGTGGTGAGTGTTACCTTGTGAGCCTAGGTAGTATTTGGAAGTAAGTCCCGATTTTAAGTGTAGGGCAGTAAGACCAAATCTTAGCCTTGGATTGTAGCCACATAGATAGATCTAGGTCTACTGTAGATCTAGAGATTATGGATTCTTTGACCAATAGAGCATCGTCCTTTTCTAGCTCTTCCTCTGGGAAGACTAGTGATTCAAAGAATGTTGTGAACTCGGAAGAATTTATAATTGAGGATTTTGATAAAGCAATTGATTGTTGGGAATTACCCAAAGTTTCTAAAGATTTGATTTACAAAACCAAAAGGCTTGATTTTCTGAAAAATGATTATGTAATAAAAACTGAAGAACGTGACATCACTCTTTTAAAGCCTTTTGAAACTATTCAACTGTTTTCAGAACAGTCTTTGAAGCAATTAAAGGACAAGAAGTACAATTACATCCATATCGGTCTAATCCAAGTAGGGATTAAGCCGTTGACCAAAGAAGGTCTAGATACTTCCATTTTAGCAGTCCTTAGGGATGCGAGATTCGTCAACTTTGATGATTCTCTGCTAAGCAGTGTAGAATCTAGTCTATGTAAAGGACCTATTTCATTCAGCTGTTATCCAAACATAACAGTTTCTCTTAAAGATAGGAATATCCTGAAAAGCATGATCTTACAGATCAAGACTCATAATTACCATATGATTGATGGGTCTATTCCTGTAGCCATAATTTTTAGGATATCTTATAAAGCCATGATCTCTGCCTTTGCTAATTCTCAGCATAGGTATCAGTCAAAAAAGGAAGAAACTCTTCTGTTGCAGACTGACTTGTCTAGAGCCAATACGATTATTCCTAGAGCCATCCAATGGAAAGATGTCAATCTTCCAGATGAATGGATCTTAGAAGGAGCCACTGAGCCCATAGTTCCAAAGCAACATGAACCTAATACAGAGTTGCAAAATGTGACTCAGTATCCTGATGGTAGAGTTAAATTATCCTTTAGAAGGTCAACCTCATCTAGGTTTTCTGATAGGGATTCTTCCACCTCTAGCATCCCTCCTCTTGAAAGGAAATTCACAAGGATACCTTCTCTTGTGAATGTTCCGGTTCCCTCCTTACAAAGTCAACCTAGGTTTTCCACTTCGGATTTACCTAGTTCATCTATACGCTCAGTTGACTATGCCACTAGTGTACCCCATCCAATCTACACCAGTAGCCACCAGGGCCAACCGAGTCAAAGTTAGGAAGAGAAAGAACCTTCTCCTACCTCTCCTACATTTTCTGCTGTGACAGAAAACATATTGAATGTTTTAGAGAAAGAGTTTGTATTAGATAAAACTCTGCTCTAAAAGGATTTTTATTCCAAAGCCAATAGAGAAAAAAGCCTTTGGTTTTTCAAACACTTCCTTAATAAAAGGAATGAAATCCAAGAAAAGTATTATGAATTTGTCAACACCTATAAAATTCATATACTATTCTTTGATTGGTTTGAAATCTATGCCAATGATAATCAAATCGATTATCCTTTTAAAGAGTCAAACCCTGTCTCTAAAAAGACTGTCCCTACCTGGACCCTTACTGATGGTAGGACCACAGAATCTGAACATCCTCCTCTTAGGAGCATAACCATAGAACAAGGTGATCCTCCTGTTCAGATCAAAGTCTCTCCTTACAAGATAGTCAAACCTGATAACAATTTAGAGACAAACATAGATAGCATTATCCAGCAAAATAATTTCTGCAATACAAATTTGAGCACCATAGGAAACCAGTTGACTAGGATAGAGAGTCAAATCCAACAGTCAACCATAACTGTTTCCTCTACTCCAAAGCCAATCATAGAAAAGACTAGTGCAGAGAAAAAGGTTAAAGAACCTATCTTTAAACCTTTTCAAGTCTCGAGAACTAGTCAAAAGTCTGTACAAAATTCAAAGTCAGATTTTGCCAAAGCCATTAGAGAACAACTAGATAGGATAGAAGCCTCTTCATCCGCTAGTAAAGTCCAAATTGCCCCTGATACTTCCCAATCCAGTAAGATAGGAGTATTAGACTATGACTATGACCAATCTTCTATAGCTACCTCAGAAGCCGAAGCCTTTAGAGAAGAACCTATAGAGGAACCTAAAGTTAGTAAAGTTCATTGGGAGCTAGCCCTTCCTACAACTAGGACTCCTCCTGATCTTACCATAGACAATAGGCCTAGTGCATTGAACCAGTCTAGGTATAATGCATCCTCTGTCTATGAATGGAATATAGATGGGATGTCAGAATATAACATCCTAGGATTGTTACAACAGATGACCATGGCTGCAAATGCTTATAAAACCCAATCAGGAACTTCAGATAGAGCAATTGCAGAAATCCTAATTGCAGGATTCACTGGTCAGCTTAAAGGATGGTGGGACCATCTCCTCACCAGTCAGCAGCAGTTAGACATTCTAAATGCTGTCCAAACAAATGAGGATAAGATTCCAATTTTGGATGAATACGGCAATTCTATTTAGGATGCTGTAGCTACCCTCATTCTTACCATATCCCTACATTTCATAGGTGATCCTTCTCACCTTAGAGACAAGAATGCTGAGCTTCTCCATAACCTTAGGTGTAGAAAGCTTAGTGAATTCCAAGACTACAAAACCACATTCTTCACCAGGCTCTTTTTAAGAGATGATGCACACCATACCACCTGGAAAGAAAAATTCTTAGCAGGTTTATCTACCCTCTTAGGAGAAAAGGTTAGGAATTCCATTAAAGCCCTCCATGACAATAGGATCCCCTATGACGAACTCACCTATGGTGAATTAGTTAGCTTTGTCAATAAGGAAGGATTAAAGATCTGCCAAGATCTAAAGTTACAGAAACGGCTCAAATGGGAGTTTAGGAAGTCTAAGCAAGAATTAGGTGGTTTCTGTAAACAATTCAATTATGATCCTTTCAAAGCCTCCACTTCCAAAGATTGTAATGGTAAGTGCTCGTCGAAGCCCTATAGGAAACATTACAAGTCCAAAAGGTACAGAAAGCCTTATCATGAGTCCAAAGACTCTAAAGATCTCTTCTATAGAAAACCCTATAGGAAGTCTTCAAGATCTTACAGGAAGAAACATCCCTCTAGGAGAAGAGATTTTAAAGCCAAATCCTCTGATTTTAAAGCCAAGTCTTCTTTCAATTATAAAGAAGCAACCTGATACAAGTGTGGAAAGAAAGGCCACACTGCAAAGTACTGTAGAATGAGCAGAAAGCTCAACGAATTAGGGTTAGATGAGGAAATCCTCTCCAAAATCTCAGCCCTTCTTATAGATTCTTCTGATTCAGAGTCTTCTATGACTGGAGACTCAGAAGCCTTACAGGTTGACGAATTAGTTGACTCAGATACCTCTTCCTATAGCGATTCAGATTCAGAATCTGAATCTTATTTAGTCTAAAAGAAAATCAATGTGTTGACTAAAGACCAAGAAACTTTTCTTGAATTAGTCAAACACATCTCTGACCCCACACTTCAAAGAGAATATTTAGATAAACTTCTAAAAACTCTTGATCGAAGTGATAAAGCCGAGTCATCTTCTAAAGTCCCCATAGTCAAAAAGTCTGCCTATGACCTTACTGAGATCTTAGGAAAGAAAAAGCCCAAGAAGTCAACTCCTTCTATTCAAGATCTCCAAAAAGAGATCAATGATGTCAAATTAGAAATAAAGAGTTTGAAGGAGAAACAAAAAGCCGATTCTGATACTATCCAATTACTCCTACAGAAGCAATTGGAAGACCATTCGGTCAAAGATAAAGAATCAGAATCAGAACCTGAGTCTGACAAAGCTGATCCAAAATTAGATGAGAATCATAACCTAGATAACTTAGAATCTCTACCTGAGAATTTCCTAGCTATCTTAAAGCAGATCACGATTAGAAAATATTTGATTAAAGTCACAATTGCATTTTCAGAGGATTTTAAAATCGATGCTATTGCACTCTTTGATACAGGTGCTGATTTAAATTGCATTAAAGATGATTTTGTACCAAGGAGATTTCATCAAAAGACAAAAGAAAAGCTTTCTGCAGCCAATAATTCAAAATTAGAGATTTCTTCTAAAGTTGATGCATCCATTAAAATTGATGATTTTGATCTTAGGACTTCATTTGTTGTGACTAATGACATTCATCATGTAGTCATACTAGGAACTCCTTTCATAAACATCATTACCCCTTATACTGTAAATTATGACTGCATATCATTTAAAGCAGACAACAAAAGACTTGTTTTCCCTTTTATTGAGAAACCAAAGACAAGGAATTTGAATATCATTAAAGCAAGTTCTATTCATAAAAATCATATTAGTGTTTTAATAAAGACAAAACAAGATGACCTGATTGATTTAAAGAAAGATTTAAACTTGCATCGAATTCAAGGCCAACTTGAAGATAGATTTGTTCAAAGAAAGATTTCTGATTTCAAAGCTCTTATTGAAAAAGAAATTTGTGCTAATCTGCCCTCTGCTTTCTGGAATAGGAAACATCATATGGTAGATTTGCCCTATGAAGTTGGATTTGATGATAGACAAATTCCAACTAAAGCCCGCTCAATTCAAATGAACCTTGAATTGGAGCAACACTGTAGAACTGAAATTAAAGATTTAGAGTCTAAGGGTCTCATAGTGAAATCTAGGTCTCCCTGGTTTTGTGCCGCTTTCTATGTAAACAAAAATTCAGAAATAGAAAGAGGAACCCCTAGATTAGTCATCAACTATAAGGGATCTTTAAACAATATTGTCGGCTTATAGATCCACTATGTATTATGTACATATATTGTCGGCCTTGATGTCAACTATAAGGGATCTTTCACAGGATACCAGATTAGTCATCAACCAATAAAGAACTTCAAGTATATATATATATATATATATATATATATATATATAATTTTCTTATAAGGGATCTCTTATTTTAATAAACTAAGAGATAAGTTAAAAAGTTATAAAAAAATATACATTCTAATTCAATGTATTTTTTCATATAGAGTGTGTACACCCCCACACACACACACACACACACACACATATATATATATATCTAATATAATATTTTGATTAGAGATTCCTGGCTTTAATAGAGTCAGGATTAAGGTAAGAGGTAGAAAACACACACTCCAATACAATTTATTTATTATATAGTGAATTTAAAAATTATATTTTTTGTCTTTTAACTTATTTTCTATCATATTAGAGTAAGGGAATCCGCACTAGATAATGATTATATAGAATAGAACAGATATTTTAAAATTTTACTCTAAATGATGTGACATTCATCAAGTTGATGTTGAGATAATATAACTAATTTATTTAAAACTTGAGATGGAACTGTACCAAATTGTCATCCCATTAATTATAATGTGTTTAAAGATGTCAATTTTTTTTATAATTATTCCCTAAAACTAAAAGTTGAGATGTAATTGTGGTAGTTTATATAAAGCATGATCAGTATATGCATGCACTCATGCGCAATCACAAGATGTTGCTTAAATTCTTGAAAAACCCATATAAATATCAATTTTCTAACTTGAAATAAGCAGAGTTTAAATTTCTTATCTTTTATAAAACTCTAAAACATAAAAAAATAAAAAATTACCAATTAATTGATTTTTTTATACACTAATTTGAGGGAGAGAAAAAAAAAGATTCATAAACTACTAGCAACCTGGAGAGCCTGAACAGCCATGCTTCCACTTCTATATGAAAGATTGAAAATTAAGTGAAAGACACTGTTCAAAACAGTTTCAAACCAGTTGCTGAAAATTGAAACGGATATTTGAGCAAAACACCAAGGTCGTAAGGGGCCTATTGATTTTGTTTGTTTGCATTTCATTCCTTGAGACTGTACATACAACCGGTGCACTCTTTGGAACCGCTACTACTCTTATCCCTGCCAGGCAATTTGTACAAGAAGCCCACTTGACCAAAACAGTCCCAGTGCATTTCTTGAGAAAATCCCAAACTACTTTGCTTACGAAAAAAAAGAAATGAATCCTTCAACTTTTTATTTTTATTTTTTTCATTTACATTGTGAGCAACTGGATTCAACTTTCATGAACCTCTCTTGGTAAAAGCCGGGGACATGGGCTAAATCAATGTTTCCTCATGGTTCTACGTTTCTACATGCTGGTTCTCTCAATATTTTATTGGAATTTTTAGGACTTGGTTGGTATTATTTTTGAATTGGTATTTTTTTTTTAAAAAAGGAGTATAAAAATGATGTTTTTAATTTTAATATTTTAAATTTAAGTATGAATTTAATATTATTTTCTGTATCGTATATTTTAAAATTAAAAACAGTAATACGTGTTTAATAGACACAGTTGAGAAGGATAAAATTAGTGAATATATATTTGTTAGTACTATTTTTGAAAACAGTTTTTATTAAATATTTAAGTCATAATTATTGTTAAAAAGTAACTTTTAACTAATATTATAATTTTATTTATTTAATTTCCCTTAGCTAAACAAATAATTCATTAAAAAATAAACAACCTATTAAATTACATAAATTCATACACAAATATACCATAAATAATTTAGTATTACTATTAATGAAAACAAGTTTTATGTTGTCATTGTTTTTACACTATAATTAAAATATATGTTACAACATTTATTATTTAAACAAAATAACTATCAAATTACATGATAGACATCATGAGTTACATGTGTAATTGTGCCGTATGGAAATTGCAATTCCATCTCTTAAAGCATTTATCTCTGCAACACTTGTTGAAGATAAATTAATATTAGTAGGCCATACTAATATCTCATTCTTTGTTATTAACCATATCTTGCACATGAAAGTCCTCAAATAATCTATCACTTACATTTTCTCGTCGACTAAAATTATGTAAAACACAACATACAATTGGAATTAGATGTTGCTTACATAAATTATAATTATGCACATCCCTTGCAATTGAAAGTTTTAAATTACCAAATATCTCTCAATTACATTACAAATGATGAATGTCAATAATTAAATAGTTCCTAAAGACCTCTAGGTACTCGACTTGATCCTCTATAGTCAAGTAAATAATATTGGTTAACTTTATATAGTGTCAAAAGTTCTTTTGTATTTACGTAACCAGAGTCCACGACATAATAATATCATAAAAAAAATAACAATGAAATAAAACTTAATTAAAAAAAAAACTAAATATACTAACTTTTATTTATAAAAAAATATCTTACAATATTCTTTGCCAAAGGTATCTCTATCAATTGACTTTGTAGCCTATAAAATCAGTTAGATGAAGTAAATAATTGCTGCTCATAAGTTGATCCAACCATGAGCCAAATAAAAGTCAATTACTCTCTACTAACAAACTAAGAGGAAAAATTATATAAATAAATTATCATCCTAGCAAATCTCACCCAAAGGTGTTTCTATCGATTGTCTAATGCATCATTAAAGTCTAACAATAATAGGTGACTAACAGAATAATATTGGGTATAAAGTCATGGTACACAACCATAACTTAGATCTTGAAACTTTAAACAATTTATAGCATGAAACAATTTTCTCTACAAAATTACATACTAAATAGAGTACTTTTGTCCTCAGACAGTAAAAACTTCAACAATCAATTACTGAAATCTTCCAAATAAGCAATAAATATAACTAAATTCTACACAGATAAACTGAAATTAAAGCATTCTCAGTAAGCTATGAGAAAGAAGAACAAAGTCTAATGGGTGCTCAAGGTAAAAGGGTCTGCGAAAGAAGAACAAAATCTAATGGGTGTTCAAGGTAAAAGGGTCTGCGAAAGAAGAACAAAGTCTAATGGGTGCTCAAGACAAAAGGGTCTGCTTTAAGTATCATACATAAAGAAATACTTCAGAGTTCAGATCCAATAACAATTCACATCAAAAGTCAATAACATGAAAAGATCAAATCAAGTAAAACAAAGTTGCAACTTGTCCTCCGCTGACAATCATGAATAACAATGTAAAAGAAAAACTTGATTTTGTTTGGTACCAACTCATGATAAAATTCCAAATCCTCATTGTTCTTCAAATATTTCCTAATTATCAAACAAACCCATATGAAAGCAAAATGAAAAACACAAAATAAGAAATAGAGAGAAATGAAAGCAAAGTAATATGGAGGCACAATTTAGAAGAAAACAATTAGAGTGCTGAAGGTTCTCATAATCCTTTACTAATCCAATTTATGATAATTAATAATGCAATGACAGAGAATTATATTTGATTCATCTGAAGATTTTGGATATATCTTGTATTTCTCATAGGTTTTTGTTGATTGAGCTTGTTGGGAAAATGACTCACACAAGCAACTGTAAATTAAGCGTAAATAAAATTGTTTCTCTCTTTGTATGATTAAAATAGGATGTGTACCACAGATAAATAGACAGAAAAATAAACCAACACAATTCAAAACAATAAATCAACCACAAGAGACACAAATTTTTACGTGAAAAACCCAAAGCAGAAAAAACCACGGGACCGTAGTTCGATATAATCTTCCACTATATTAATGAGATTATAGCACAAATTCTTCTCTAAATAATACTAGAGGCTAACAACATAAAATCTCAATATTCTTCTCTTACAATAACAGCTTAATATTTGTCTCTCTAATAAGTAGATATCTCAAATAATAGCCAAAGAGAGGATAAAATAAAAATCAAGACTAGTATGATTATAGAAGGCGTGCCAGGAGCTTACTCTAAAACATTTGAGAGAAAACGGAGTTAATTTCGCCTTCTGATCATCTAATCAAAGATTGAAAATCCTTGCCCTTAAACTAAATTCAAGCCACTGTTGCTTCTCTCTCTTTCTTCTTTTTCTTCTTTTGTTATTAGGGCTGCTTGCTTCCTTTTGGTTCTTTATATAGCCAAATTTCATGGCAATTTCCACATAGCCCTAACTTGTTTATTTTAATTACTTAAATGCCTAAATTAATGGAACTTAGGCTTGGGCTACCCATATGAGATGGACCCAACAAATCTCCCCTTTAAAATCATATGGGGGCACCACCAAGTCCACTATTTGCTTACAGCTTTTTAGCTTCTCCTTGGACAATGATTTTGTTATCATATCTGACCCATTCTCCGTTGTGTGAGTATTCTCAAGCTGCAACTGTTTCTTCTCAAGCACATATCGTATCCAATGATACCTCACATCAATATGCTTGAATTTCTAATGGTAAGTTGAATTCTTTGCCAAGTAAATGACACTCCGACTGTCACAGTATACAATATAATTGTCTTATTTCACGCCCAATTCTCATAGAAAATTCTTCATCCACAAAGTTTCTTTGCAACCTTCAGTAATTGCAATATATTATGCTTTTGTGGTAGATAAAGCAACACATTACTGAAGTTTAGATTGCCATGAGATTGCTCCCCCTAAAAGGTGAGTAAATATCCTGATAAGAATTTTTTAGAATCAACATCTCCTACCATATCTGCATCTGTGTATACTTATAACACAAGTTTGTCACCATCAAAGCATAAACATGCCTTAAAAGTGCCTTTGAGATATCTGAGAATCCACTTACTATTATCTAGTGTTCTTTGCCTGGATTAGAGAGAAATCGATTGACTACACCAAGTGCATGAGTAATATTTGGCCTTGTACAAACCATGACATATATCAAACTACCAATTGCTGAAGCATAAGGAACTCCTCTCATCTCTTGCTCCTCTTCCTCATTTGTAGGACAATACTCAAAACTAAGCTTGAAATGGCTTGCAAGTAGAGAACAAATAGATTTTGCCTTATTCATGTTAAATCTTTCAAGAACCCTTTCAATATATGCTTCTTGAGATAACTATAACTTCCCAAATTTTCTATCGTGGGAAATCTTCATGTCAAGAATCTGTTTTGCCGGTCTCAAGCCCTTCATTGCACAAGATTTACTAAGCTCTCTCTTCAGATTGTCAATCTTACTAGCATCTTGGCCAACAATCAATATGTCATCCACATAAAACAAAAGAATGATGAAATCATTATCGCTAAACTTCTTCACAAAAATACAATGGTTAGACGTAGTCTTACTGAAACTATGATTCTCTATAAAGAAATCAAACTTCTTGTATCACTGTCTTGGTGCTTGTTTCAGCTCATATAAATTTTTCTTCAACTTACATACAAGTTCTTCTTTGTCTTTGACACTGAGTCCTTCAAGTTGCTCCATGTAAATTTCCTTCTCTAGGTCACCGTGCAAGAAAACTATCTTTACATCGAGCTATTCAATCTCTAAATTCAAGTTAGCTACCAATCCCAGAACTACTCGAATAGAAGAAATCTTCACCACAGGAGAAAATATTTCTACAAAATCAACACATTTCTTCTGATTGAAACCCTTCACAATCAATCTAGCCTTGTACTGCTGTTGTGAGTTATTTTTAGTCTTCAACCTATAAACCCATTTGTCTTTCAGTGCCCTCTTTCCTTTAGGAAGCTTTACTAAGTTATAAGTGTGGTTCTCATTCAAGGATTTCATCTCCTCTTGCATGGTTTTAACCCACTCATTTTTATGTTGATGAGACATAGCTTTTTCAAAACATTCTGGCTCTCCTCCATCTATAAGCCTCACATACTCATATGGAGGATATCTAGTGGAAGGCCGCCGTTCTCTAGTGGATCTTCTCAATTTTGGCTCAACTGGTGGTGTAGGTGGTTCTAGATGGTCAACTGGTTATACTAGACCGTCATTAATATCCTCTTCAGCTCCCTCATGATCATCATGAACTACAGGTGGAGAAACTAAAATTAGAATAATAAGATTCTTTGGAGATGACTGAGACTCATCACTCTTCTCTACATCACAAATTATTTGATCTTCAAGGAACAAAACATCTCTACTTCTGATCAATTTTCTTGCCACTGGATCCCATAATCTATACCCAAATTTGTCATGCCCATAGTCTAAAAGAATGCATTCTTGGCTTTATCATCAAGTTTCAATATCTTATTTTTAAGGATATGAACATATGCTCTGTAACCAAACACTCTCAAGTGTTCATAAGAAATATCTTTCCCAATCCAAACTCTCTCAAACACATCACCATCTGATAGAGCTGAAGGATAAATGTTAATGAAGTCAACTACGGTACGCATAGCCTCTGCTGAGAAAGATTTTGGAAGCTTGGCACCAGAAAACATACATCTAACCATCTCTTCAATTGTTCTATTCATCTTTTCTAGAACACTGTTTTGCTGAGGGGCTTTTGGTGCAGTCTTCTCAAGTCTTATTTCATGGGATCTGCAATACTGCTCAATAGCCTTCTATACTCGCCACCATTGTCTGCCTTGACACATTTTAGTTTTCTTCACGTCCATCTCTTAACATAAGCATGGATGAACTTAAATGTATTAAGCACCTGGTCTTTAGATTTCAAAGCAAAAACCCACACTTTTCGAAAAAAATCATCAATAAAAGTTACAAAATAAAGTGCACCTCCTATTGATCTACTTTGTATTATGCAAACATCAGTGTGAATCAAATCAAGTATTTATAACTTTCTAGATGGAGAAAAGCTTTTAAAAGCTACTCTATGTGTCTTTCTAGCTAAACAATGAACACAAGTTTTGAGGGACATACTTGCGAAGTTGGGTAGAAATCATTTTCTAATAAGAGTTTTTAACACTTTCTTACCAATGTGACCAAGCCTTTTGTGCCATGTCTCAATGTCAGAATCTCTTACAGCCACATTAACATTTTATTTCTTGATCTTAACTTCTATCACATAGAGAGTGTTTACTTTCTTCCCCTTAGCTAACACTAGAGAGCCTTTGGTGAGCTTCCATTTTCCTTCACCAAATTGGTTAATATAACCATCATTGTCAAGCTTGCCTGTGGAAATTAAATTAAGGCGAATATCTGGTATATATCTGACATCTTTGAGCAACAACTTAGAGCCAATACTAGTTTCCAAGTAAATATCTCATATACTTACAATCTTGGATGTCCCCTCATTTCCCATCCGAATATGGCTATAATCAGCATTAACATAAGATGTGAAGTAATCATGATGTGCAGTAAGTGAGATTTACAGAGCTCTTATCATAAACAATACCCATATCGCCATCAACTGTGGTTTTAGTGTTTTCTTTATCATTTTTCTGAGCATCATCCTTTTATATCGCCTGTTCTCTTTTCCATAATATACACTCTCTTTTAATGTGACTCATTTTCTGACAATGAAAGCACTTGTTCTGCTGGCTGGAATTTTACTTTGGGTTTTCCCTCGCCTTTCTTACTTTTCTGAAACAAGTGCGTCTAACTCAGAGGGAACTGCTTCAATGCTTTTTCTTCTAGATTCTTCATTCCACACATGTCCAAGGTTAATTTTTCATTCAGCGCTGAATTATTCACTGACACCACTAGTATCTCCTAACTGTATGATAAAAAACTAGATAGCAACAATGCTTGTAACTCATCATCTAGAATAATCTTCATAATAGTTAGCTGATCAAACAAGCCCTGATACTCACTAGTGTGTTCAGTTATACTGTGCCCCTCCTTGTATTTCAAGTTAACAAGCATTTTTATTAAATTGGCTTTGTTCTGTGCTGTTGGCTGCTTATAAATTATTTCTAATTTCCTCCAAAGAACATCAGTCCTGGATTCCTTCGCTACATTGTGGTACATACTTCGATCAATCCATGATCTAACAGTACCAACAACCTTCTGATTTAATTGTACTCCTTTTTTATCATTTAAATCGTGGGTCCAGCTTCTTGGCCTTCAATAGGCTCATGTAAGTCTTTCATGTACAGTAAATCCTCCATCCTAGACTTCCAAATACTATAGTTCCATGACTTTATTTTACTCATACATGCCGAGGACTCCTCCATCTCAACCACACAAGTAATAAAAAAATACAAAACCTGACGCTTTGATACCGCTCTGTTGGGAAAGGGATTCACATAAATAGCTGCAAATTAAGCAAAAACAAAACTCTTTTCATGTTTGTATGATTAAAATAGGATGTGTATCACAAATAAATAGGCAGAAAAATAAATCAACATAATCCAAAGCAATAAATCAACTACAAGAGACATAGATTTTTACGTAAAAAATCAAAAGTGAAAAAAATTATGGGATTTTAGTCCAATATAATCTTCTACTATATTAATGAGATTACAACACAAATTCTTCTCTAGATAATACTATATGCTAACAATATCAAGGGTCTCAATATTCTTGGCTTACAGTAACAGTCTAATATTTATCTCTCGAACAAGTGGGTATATCAAAAAATAGCCAAAGAGAGGATAAAATAAAAATAAAAACCAGTAGGATTGTAAAGGGCGATACCAAGAACTTACCTTCAAAATTTAAGAGAAAACGGAGTTAATTTTGCCTTTCGATCATCCAATCAAAGATTAAAAATTCTTACCTCCAAACTAAATTCAAGCCACTGCCTCTTCTCTCTCTCATCTTTTTCTTCTTTTGTTATTAGGGTTGTTTGTCATGGGATAAGTTTAGCGTGCAGCAAACCCATGTGGGACTTAGATGACTAGCACAAGTCGCTAAATAAGCCTAAAACACTTTTCAAACTAGCCATGCAAGAATGCTTACGACAAATGCTAGAGAGAAGAGAGAGCAATATAGTCAAATATAATTTTATTACTCACTAAAGAGTAAATTACAAGAGAGCTTGAGAGCTTGTGTGTGTTGGTGGTTGGTGTGGTATGCAAATGAGGAGGCTCGCCCCTATTTATAGATGTTGGGTGCTATGTCTTGAAGCTTCCTAACAAGTCGGACAAGTTGCACAAATATTTTCTAGGACTTAAATGCACAGTCCTAGAAAAATCTAACCTATTTACAATTGTAGAGAATTCTAGATTTTGGGCCAAGCTTGCTCATGCGTTGAGTGCACAATGGCTAGCTAATTGTATGAGGCAGCCCAGTGCAAAGCGCACTCTACTATTGAACGCATCTCGCTGTTGTGCTGAGTGCATTCCCTTTTAAGCGCAATCCATTATGTGTACTGAGCGAACCTGCGTGCTAAGAGCATTCCGCCATTATGCGGAGCGTACTCCACTGCTAAGTGCATCCCTCTGTTGGGCGAACTTTTACCGAGTGCAACCGCCTGCGCCAAATTAACCTCTGTTTGCAGGTGATTTGAGGGGCCCGTGACAATTCGCTTGCTTTTGGTTCTTTATATAGCTAAATTTCATGACAATATTTATATAACCATAACTTGTCTCTTTTAATTACTTAAATGCCCAAGTTAATAGAACTTGGGCTTGGGCCACCTATATGAGATGGACCCAACAGAGCTGTAGCATGTAACTTTAAAAGGCACTCTAACACTTAAATTAGTGTTTGAAATTGAGAATTATTTAGATATGAATTTTTTTCTGACTCTGTTATGCGAAATTAGCCGCCCCCCCCCCCCCCCAGAAAAAAAAATTCTCTCTCAATCATTTTGGCTCTTGTTTGTAGATAAGAGATGTGGGATTGGCAGAAAATTTTATTTTAGAGCTGAATCCTCATCGTTTGTTCCCTTTGTTTAATTTCGGCTATTAGAATTGGTAACTATTTTTGTTTGTATCTGAGTCTTAGCATGTGATTTCATTAGTAATTACGTGCTATTACTTATCAATATTTCTGAATTTGATCGTTGTTCGTGTTCTTTGAGTCTATCATGTAAATCAACTAATAAAAATTGATTTTCAATCCAGGACCAATGTAAAATATATGTTTTACCCATATCAATGATTTTTAATGGACAAGTGGTGTGATGTAAGTGGCTATATTTTTTGTGTTTACATGTGGATTAATAAAACTCAAAGATTTAGAGAGACATTAGTGACAAAGAGTGCAGTAGTTGTGGAGAGAAAGCAATGGCAACAGTAAGGAAGACAGAGCAATAGCACCAAAGAAAAGCAGCAGCAGCAATGGAGAAAGAGCAGTAGCACCATTGACAGAGAGAAAGAGTGTTTAGAACTATGTAACGGAAAGAGAATGAAAAGATCGTGATAAGACTTTAGGAGAAAGAAATAGATAGATGAGACTTGGAATTTATTTTGTGATTTATTTCTAAGTTTATTTGTAATTCGTTGAAAATGTGTTATACACGTTTTTAGTTTTTTAAAAGAGAGTATGTATTATTTGTTCTTTTGAATCTAGTCCATCGATCATGTATTACACTTGGATTCCTAAAAGGAAAATGAAAACATGATCCAGAAACTGATACTGAACAGGCCCTTACGTTGCATTAAAAAATTATCAAATAAATAGTGAGCAAAAGGTATATGTGAATCTATCAATCACATCTAGACGTAGTAATTTGGGTTAGCGGGTCATGATCGTGTAGTGTCAAATTTGATTCTAACCCATCAATCGTGTATTACACTTGGATTCCTAAAAAGAAAATCAAAATATGACCCAGAAACTGATACTAAACATGCCCTTATTTTGCATTAAAAAATTAGCAAATAAATAATGAGCAAAAGGTATAGATGAATCTATCAATCACATCTAGATGTAGCAATTTGGGTTAGGTGGTCATGTTCGTATAGTGTCAAATTTGAGTAAACTCAAAAAAGTGCCCTTATTTTCCCTCAAGTTTCACACTAAAAAGTTCCCCACTACCGCCACTCCAATCTCTATTATATATGAATTTTTTTTAATTTTTTATCAATAATTTTTGTGTTATCAATTACAATGTTGGTTAATAAACTTTCTTTTTATTTTTCTCTAATATAAATAGGCTATAACTAAAAGAAAACGCTATATTATAATTCTTATTCAATCCGAAAATATTGTTTTGTTTTCTTTTCTCTTTGTTATATTTTTTTGTTTTGATATTATTTCAAGATATTGTTTTAATCTTTTAGACGTTTTTTAAATAATTTAAATACTTTATAATATGGTAATAACTTTATTTAAGTTTTTAATTTTTGATTTACTGAAATTATTTATGTATACCTACTATAAAATAAGTAAATGAGGAATAAAGTGGGGATGGAGAAATCATTCTTCACATCAAGATTCTCCATTCCCACCCCACTAAATTTATTAGGAGATGGGATGGGAAATGGAGGCGAAATTTTTAATGGGTGGGGAATAGGGTAGGCCTCCATACCCCCACCCCACCCCACCCCACCCCATTGCCATCTCTATGACTCCATTAGTCACATTTAGACATAGTAATTTGGATTGGCAAACCGTGTTTGTGTAGTGTCAAATTTGAGTAAACCCAAACCCAACACATTTCTTAATCATGTCGAGAATCTCGAATCCTAACCTAATAAATTTATTATTGTATCATAATTGTCTCACCCATTTAATAAATTTTTAATATTTTCTTCATAAAAAATAACATTTTTAACATGTTTCAATACAAATTTTGTTTCTGGTACATTTTTCTAGAAAATAATGTTATGTACTTAAACTCTAATAAAATTTGTTTTAAATATAAATTAAAATATGACAAATATAAACAAACATATTGATTAAAATATTTTTCAATATAATATAATTGATTGAATAATTAACCATTTCATTAATGGTTTATTGTGTTAGAAAATCTAAGCCCCAATTTGAGACAATTATTAATCGAAGTAATGTAGACACAACCCGTTTAATAATGGTATCAAATTTAACTACTTAAACCCATTTATTCGTGTCGGGTTAATGGCTCTTGTCAAATTTGCTGCATTAAGAATTTATCTCTCACACCTAGACTTCAATAGCACTCTTACTTAATGGGTTTACCATTTCTCTCTAACTTGAAATTCTCTACATGTAGCATGCTATGAGTGTGTCTTCATCTATTTTAGACGAGATCATCAGCTTCCATGATAATGAGAAACACACCACCAACGATTCTAGTAATATCTATATTTACTAATTTAGCTGTTTGCTGAATCTACTCCATTTTTAGAAGTCCATTTTAAGGTGTCTAGTTGTCTATGCACCAATCATACTCTCTTTTTGGAGTTCTTTTCTCTTAATTATTAAATATTAATATTAGCTCATCGAAACTGTATTAGGGCCAGTTTGGTAATACTGTACTTTTTAAAATAATTATTGTTAACGGTGCTGTAGAAATAATCAACTGTGAAAAGAATCAATTAAACCTTTGGAAAAATTTATTTTTAGAAGTGCTGTGAGTTTAAAAGCAATCGTGTATGTTTGGTAAATCTTACTGTTAAACTGCTATGTAAATAACTGAATTAGATATAATTTTGAATAAAATTTATTTATACATTTGTAAACATGCATATAAAATATTTTTAATTATGTATATATATAATAATTAATAACTAAAATAAATATTTTATATTATGAATTTAATTTTTTATTTTTTTATCTTAATATAATTGGTAATAATAAGGATAATTTTGAATTTTTATAATATTTATGAAGATATATGTAATTGTATTAAGTATAAAAGTGATTCTCAAAATTAGATTTTAAAAAACTACTTCTTTCTTGCTATTAAAAATTTGTTATAGGATGAGGTGATTTTGTAAAAAATGATTTCTAAAAGTATTTACTAAATACTAAAATTAATTTTTAGCTTTTCAAAATCACTTTTAAGCCTTCAAAAAACAATCTCAAACAACCCCTTAATTCCCACATGTAGTTTTCTTTTTTTTTTTTCCTTCCCTTTCGAGATTAATGCATTCATAACTTCTTCAAGATTCAGTCTCCTTCCCATGCATCAAAGTTGGCAATATAAGTTTTGTATGAAGGTGGAAGAGAATAGAGAAATCTCAATATCTTATCTTGATGAGTTAACTCCAATAGTTTCTAATTTTAACAAGATGTCATCAAAACACAGAAACTAATGCACCATCAAACCATTCGCCATGTGTGGAATTGTTTCTTTTAAGGGTTAGGTCTATTTATTTGGGCATCTCATGGCAACACTTGGAGCCTTCCTTGTATTCAACAATTATGAAATGGAGATTTCGTCTTTCTTTGTAAAAAAATACTCAACTTTCATCGTAACGCAATGCTTTGTCAATTTTATATTAGGGTCTTACACGGACGCGCAAGGAGCGACATTAATGATTTTCATATAAAGATTAAAGAGTTTCAGAATTGGAAGAATATAAAATTAATTATTTTTATATGATTTAGATCCAGTAAATTAATCTTTTTACTAATTTTTTAAAAATATAATTAATAATTATTAAATAAAAATATAAAATTAATTAAATTTTAATTATATATTATTAAATATGCTCGTATGAAAAAAAATTATAAAAAATTAAATATAAATCAATTCAATACTAGATCTAAATTTATTTTCATCGACGAACAATTTGTATTTGGAAAGTCAAACCAAATAATATTAGATCCCCAAAAATGAGGTCCCTAGGGGCCGTTTGCAAAACTCACCGCCTCGTCTTTTCTTATTGTCCGCATTCACAGTGTGAAGATTGCCACGCGCCACCTGTAAAGGGTCTATAATAATTGTCAGTGCCGACAGCACACTGACAGCCACCAAATTTCACAACTTCACTTTGCCATCTGCTTTTCCGTCCAGACATCAGTGGCAAATAAAATTTAAATAATAAATAAGTAATAAAACAAAAATGCAATCTAGTTTTGTTCCCTACATCGAAGTACCAATTAGAAAGTAATTAAGCAAAAAATTTGATCTTACTATTTTCAGTTTCAATTTTGAAACTATTCACAATAGCAGTCCCCGAGCACTTATTAATAAGAATACAATTAAGCAATGAGATTAATTTATTACATACACCATGCAGGAAGCAAGAGTAAACTACAAGAGCGAGCAACTTTGAACTCCTAGAAATTTAGTTTTTAACTGATACAAATAAGCATAACTTTAAACTTATACATTACTGAACTTGCGTTCAAGTTACAACAGAACAAAAGTGAGTACTCCAAGCCATCTTGCATGGTAGCACTATTGCTTCTGGAAAAAAGAGAGAACTAAATCCGTATGTACAGAAAAAAGCTGTGTGTCCACAAAAAGCTGCTTGGCATAATGCAAATGGAACAAAAACTAAATAAATAAATAATAAAAATAAAAACTAAAATCAATAGAAAGTATGTGTCAGATGCTCAAAGTAACATACCCTCATAAATGGCCGATCACAACTAGGGAATGAGTCAATGAAACTGTCCTTTAAAAGCAATGATACCTAGAAGAGGCAGGATTTCAACATTTTAACAAAGAACATTGAAAGAGTAAACAAAATTATTTGCTGAAAACATTATGGTTTGGAAAAAAGTACTAACCTTATCGTTATTTGACTGTACGTTTGTAATTGTGTGAGACCGCAGATTAGAGCAAAGAGAATCCAAATAAGATCTTAGCGCTGATAGAAAACCCTTGGCGGCTTCAATCTATACATATTAAATGCATATTTAAAAAAAGAAAAGTGAACACACCAATGAATATACAATTTCCATATGCCAATCTGAGATCTTTCGACGCATTATGTGGAATTTCATGTTAAGAAAAGCTAAAAAATATCTAGCAGATATTAAAATTATCACAAAATACCGTAGGTTAAAACCTTGCACCTGTGAGGTACTCTATACTCACACCTAAAGAATGCAGTGTGCACAAAAAGGCTCCATCTATCTGACGCAAATTGCAATTATTTTATTTATGCACTACCAAAATCAGCATCAAGAATCTCACCAATCAGGTTCAGTAATATAACTGTATATCATCTTCCGACAGGTTAACTGGGATTTGTTTGGGACACAGTTGCCGAGCTATTTAAACTATAACAAAAATGGTTTCGAAGTAAAAACAGAGATCATTTGATTATAAATACGTGAAAACAGAGATCAATTGATTAAACAATACATGAAAACCATATATGGGTTAACTGTCTAGGCTACAAGAGGGAGGGAAAATGACCACAAACAAAAGTTGCAGAAAGTGAACTGACACGTTTGCAAAAATATGATAAGAGGGTCTAACAATTATATTCCTGAACACACGAAAGAATCTCTCCACAAATTCTGAAAAATGATTTTGTTCGAATGTATAAATTCAATACGAAGAATTAATGCTAATAGGATGTGAATAACAAGAGATCTAGTTCACGCATCAAAGTATTAAAAGCAACTGCATAACAGAACTTGAGCCAATCTTTAAGTTCATAAGTTACAGTCATTATGCTACTGCACAATAATTTAAGGGCAAATATTTAATTTAGATCCCACAACAAGCAGAAATAGAATAAGGAAAGAAATTTGAGAAGCACCTGCACATCTGTGCATTCGTACACTGGTCTTTTCTTTCCCAAGTAACTTTCTCCCACAAGCTTTGCATGGTAAGGACTTAAGGATGAAAATAACTGCTTGTGCTGTGGCAGTTGTGGTATTGATGGTGCCTTCACCTATCACATAATGCACATGGTGAACAAGAATGATAAAAATATTACTCTTACAAGGCAAAGCAGCTTTTTGAGGAAAATAATAATAATAATAATAATAATAATAATAATAATCTTACCAAGGGGAGCCAAAGACTGACATTAAGAAAAAAGGAGGAATGGCGAGTCAAGAAGATGGCAAATACAAGAAAGCTATTATATTGACTTCTGGCCTTCCATTCAATTAGTGTCACCATGTGTGCACTCATGCATTAGACAATCCCAAATTATTTAGCAACTTGAAACCACAATGCTTCTTAACAGCCTGATCCCACACAGTATTACATTGTCTGGTTTGGACCTAGGGCTGGTTTTTATTGATCCACCCAAAAGGCCATGAACTATTTGTGAAGCGACTCATCATATAAAGCCGATAACCATTTCTAACCAGGTGAAGTGGGATATCAAGACCCCTCAACTAGGGGTGGGCAAATTCAGGTTCGGATTATTTCGGATTAATCAGGTTGAGAAAAAAAACCATCCGAATATAATCCAAACTTACAATCAGATCCAAACTAAGTAAGGATCAGATCAGATCGAATCGCAAACTCCGGTTGAATTCGAATCAAAAACTAGGGTGCACTTATTTTTAAGCAAGTAGTAGAGAGGATTTGTTTCTAATGTTTATTATGAAAAAAATAAATTCAAAGTGAAGTGTTTTTCAGTTTTACAAAGTAATTTCATTATAATACAATTAGGATTTAGCAACCATTCAACTATTTCGGCTCACCCTCAAGCCTTCAAGACGCTAATAGATTTCATTTTGACTCATTAATTTCAACAGACAAGACAGAAAAATGAAATAAAATGTACTGAAGAATGTGTGGCAAACGGCAGCGAGGCAAGGCACGATCAAAGCAGAGGCTGGCAGGCTGCTAACTTGGCGAGTTGGCGCGACCATGGATCTGCTATGCTTGGTGGTGGTTGACGCGATCAAGGCAGAGGTGGACGATAGTGGTGCAGTGTGCAAGATTGGTTTTGCAGTGGATAGTGGCCGTGTGGGCCTGTGTGAGTGGGTGTGGCAGTTTTTTGTGCGCGTCAGTGTGTATGTCTGTGGGTGTGGCTTTGTGTGTGTGTGCTGTTGTGTCTTTTGGTTTTTTTTTTTTTCCCCTTTCAATCCGATTGGATTGTCAGATCGGATCGGGTTTGATCCAATCCGAATACAATCCGATTGGATTGTCAGATCGGATCGGGTTTGATCCAATCCGAATACAATCCGATTGGATTGACAAAAATCATCCGATCGGGTTATTCTTTCAATCCATATTTGATCCAAATCCGAAACATTCAGATCGGGTCGGGTTATTTGCCCAGCCGTACCCTCAACCCTTGGTGGTGTTGTGTGACCCGTGGGTCCTAGCACACACAGGCCGGCATACGTTGGTGATGTGACCATGAGGACCAAACACACACAAGGCCGTGTGTCTCCTAAAGAAGGTAGAGCACACCACCCAAGGGTCAGAGGCGCCATAATCCCACATGGCCTGGTTATAAATCGTTACTGGGCTATATCTGATGAGTCCTTTCTTAAATAGTATGACACCCTTTGGGTGGATCCAAAAGCAAAACCGTGCAGGGCCAAAGAAAGGCATACTGTCTGGGAGTGGGCTGTTACAACTTCCCACCCGATGATTCATGATCCAATGCCATAATTGAATGAAATTAGTCACCTGACGATGACTATTACACCCCATTCTGTCCCCACCCCAAATCTAGACATCATATACTTATAAATTTATTTTGTCAATCAAACTCCAACAGTTGATAAACGCCCTTTTTCCCCTTTCTTTTCCTTCTGTGGACAAGAAGGAAAAAATATCACCTACTCTAGGACTGAAAAAGTAGTTGCACTTCTTTCACGAAACGAAGGCCTCCATTCATCATAGGACTGAAAAAATGGAGGAATGGAGGCCTCGGACAATACTATATTATTTGTTATGCTTGTATTAGTCCTATTTCCTTTGTTTGTTGGAGCGATAGGAATTCCTTTGAATCAAGAAGTAATCGATTCGGATATTTTATCAAAATTGTTAACCCCGTCTCATACCCTAATGCCAATGCTACTCAACATTTTTCCAACACCTACTCAGAACGAAACAAAACATTCTCCAGAAACAAAAAATAAAATCATGACCTGAACTCTAGCTAATGACCTTCACTTGATAGAGCTCCTTCTATCTTATCTTGATCGAGGAGAGGCAGGAAGACCTTTTGCAAGCCCTACCTGTCCTCCTGTAACATTACTGTGATCTTTATATACCATGCCAGTTGTTTACAACTAAAATAACTCACATAAAATTCACGGTAGGCAAATGGAATTGAAGATGAAGATGCAAACCTGGTTCTTGTTAGCATCAACCAAAATGACATTGGTCAACTTATTTTGTACTTCACTGGTTTTCTTCTTCACACCAACCTAAACACAAGTTACTTGCATTAGCCAGTTCATATCAGAAATAATAGTAGCCTTAAAAATAATAGAGAATCACCAGATATGATTGCATTAGAATTTATACTCCTCCAGAAAAGAATCAAATCATCTTATTCATCAGGAATGAATCTATAAGTGATAGACTTTCTAGAAACTTTAATTTTGATAAACATATTAAATTCCAGACTATCTGAAAAGGCAACTAATGCAGGAGCTAACAATTCTAGTCCATACAGACATACGTCTCCTTTAAACCATGTAACTTGCAACAATGCATCAACAGCCTATGTATTCATTTCAATTACCATATTTATTTGACATCAAGAATGCCAAAAGAGACAAAAGAATAAAAAATCACTCACTATGTAAGGCACAGGAGCATCCAGGAAGTCAAGCATGTCATCAGGCAAAACCTGTAAATTCATAGATGAAATCATTTGTCCAAGGAATAGAAAGGGGGAAAAAAAAAATCAAAACGTCAAAATGAAACCACACCGGCATTAGTAAGCTTTGCCACCGATAGGGACGGATCAGAGGGATAATAGACAAAACTGAAGCAGATAAAATTCCCTGTGCATAGAAAATATAGAATCCAATTTAACTGCAAAGGCCATTCCTTTATGCATATAAGACTAGTAAAGGGAAACAAAATAGAAGTCCCCATTATTCAATAACAGTTTCTGAACGTTTTGCAAAGGACATCCACCCTAATCCCGTACTAATCAACCCCATTAGATTTTATACTGACCAAATCAAGCTACCATTTTTAAATTTGGAGATTAACTCTTAAGCACACGACGACTGAAACAGCACACCATCCTAAATATCAATGTCCAGATCACTGTATGCAACTGGGTCAAGGAGCTTTTTGTGGAAGGTGTAAACTGAGTTGAACTTGGACCTAATAAATCTAACACTTTTCTTCAATAGAATTTACATTTAAAAGGCTATATGGAGGAAACATAATTTACCAAATGACAATCACCAGATATGAGCAGCATTAGAATTTATACTCCATAAAAGCATCAAATTATCTTATTCATCAGGAATGAATCTCTGAGTGAGAGACACCACCAGCATTTAAGAAGAATGATACGTACCAAATTAGAACAAACAACCACAATTTGTTTCTCCAGCAATGCCGCTGCAAACATTGTTAACACCTGCAGGTTGCAAGAAGAAATAACAAGTTCACTCAGTTTTATAAGTAAATCGCTCAGAAGGTCAATACAGAACCAACTACATAATCAAATTTGGATTTCGTATCCATGGTAACAAAATAGAGGAAACAAGTCTGATCAACGAAAACATATAATAAACATATTCTGCATCTTTATCATTTTGATTACATTGTATCCATTCACGTTTAATCTCAAGTTGAACACAATAAATACTGTGGAAACAACTGCTAATGAATGATATGACAAACAGCCTACTTAAGCAGCACTAACCAAATTCAGACATATGTTAGTATGTTAGTCCTGAAAACATTATTACACTACAGTCAGGAAAAATCCTAATAAAAATAATGCAACTTAAAAGGGAGACATATGTTAGTCTGAAAAGAAAGTTAAACTACAGCCAGGCGAAATCCTAATAACAAATAATGCAACTAAAAGAGGGAAAAATAAGAGAAGCAAACGGCTACTATTCATGTGAAATTTCAAAAACGGGGGCATTAACTTACGTTTTCAAGCCGTAAAGATCCACACATGCAAGCAACAGTCCATGCTGATAGTGCAGTTGCTTCCTCCTCCGCCCAGAGTGCAGTATGTGCCTGGTAAAAAACAAATAGCAATAAGATGAAAAAGGACCTACTAGGCCTGAAAATATGGAAAGCAGAACAATTGATATCACGTCGGAGAAAGAATAAAATTCAAACCCACAACCATTTGCAGGCATCACATCTACCTCCACAAACTCCAGACTAGAGCTGCACGATCTCAAATCAATAGTAGATCCAGCACTGTGTAAAACAGTTTTATCCGGTCTATGATATTCCAAGGGATGGAGGTGCTCTAATGGATGAAATCGGAGGGTTGTACCCCTACCAGGGCAACGTAATCGGTAATACTCACATAGAATTTGTAAAGATCCGTGGTGGTTTGCCTAAAAATTTAGCAAATTTTCTCAAATATGAAAAAAGACAAGGCTTACAACTTGAAAACAACACGTAGAATATCTAAAAAGGATTGAAACCTTAGCCCATTCAAGAATATCAATATTATCACTGGAATATTCCTGCCCAGAGAAAGACGCTTCTTCCGTCTCTGTATCATCAACATCACTCTGAAAATTCCTATCTTCAGACGGAGAACCCTGAAAACTGCAATAAAACAACTATTAAATTGGCATATTATAGCAAACACCAATTACCAGGTTATCCCCCAAAGAGAGAGGAAGAGTGGGCAACAATTTTTTTTAATCAAATCTACTATTGTCCTATTCACAAAATTCATTTGCCAAAATAGGGATTTCATTTTAAACATGTAGGGGCACATAATGTGCTTAAGCAATAATGAATTCGCCACAGCAAAACAATAGTCATGAAAATGTTAAACTAAGGATATCAGAAAAGTGCAATAATACACCTGGAGGAAGATTCAGAGCTTTCATACTGATAATAGCGCAGGAGTGGTAAAACAGCATTTGGTAAATCAACTGCGTGCTTGTTTGTGGAGAAATTATCAACAGGATGACAATCTTCAATGCTTGCTCCATCAGATTCTCCTTTAGTTTTAGCAGGTTCCATGTCTACTGCAGTGACAACATTATCATTGACATATTTCTTCAACAAATAAACATCCCCATCAAGGATCTGATGCTCCACGTGGCTACCAGCATCAGTGAATCTTCCAGATGCTGAATCACGTAAATTTAATTGGACAATATCTACCGTAGCACCATGCATGTGATGCTCAACTCCATGATTTACCGACATATCTTCTAAAATTTCTTCTTTGCTATAGCCGTTAGAAGATTCAAAATCTAAATTGCCAATGCCTCTCATTAACCGTTCCAATCTTTCTTCAACAAAAATGCTGTGAAAAAATTGTTAAAACATCAGGGTCACTAAATATAATTTTTTCAAACAGTGCAAATTCGAGATTTAAGAAAATTTCACGTTCTAGTGACAAAGGATCCAGACCAGCAGGTTTCCATCTCTTTAATAGCTAAACATTAAGTTATTCCCACAAAGAATATGCACTCTGCCCAAGTATAATTGCATTAAATGCAAGAGATACTTCTTTCAGCCCAATTATGGAATCAAGAAAACTTAAGATACTGCGTAGTATTATCCATCTATTCTTTTTATTTTATTTCAATTTCATAATAATCACAGGAAAAAGCAGGAATACTTTTTTCTTGTTCATGCAAAGAATTGAGATAGTGTTGGAGAACAAATTTATGCACGAGTGCTGCTGTTTTTTCTTTCATTTCATTTTATTATTATTATTATTATTGTCGTCGTTGTTGTGGTTGTTGTTGTTGTTTTTGTTGTTGTTATTATTATTATTATTTTTACACTTTCAACTCTTTTAACAATTTTGAAAGTGAGACATATATTACCAAATTAGACACAAAAAAGCAATCAATTACAGTCAACTAGTAAAGGTAGTTACTGCTAGATTGTTCTGTACCTGAGCAAGTTTAAAAAATGGCATTCCTCTAGTTCCCCCCAAAGGTGTAAAATGAGTCAGGCCCGCACAGCACAAGCCTGACACAAAAAATAATGTGCAGGCATGAGAGGCCAAATAGGCTTGTGCATGGCCGGCTCACATTTAAGGCAAGAAAGCCCAATGGGTCACTATGTGGACCACACACCATTAATAAGTCAACACCCCTCAATAATAGTTATGTAACAACTAAATTCAGAGGTAATCTAATAATCTTGTAGCACACCATTAATAAGTCAACAACCCTCAATAATAGTTATGTAACAACTAAATTCAGAGGTAATCTAATAATCTTGTAATATATATACATATAATCCGTGGAGCTTTTAACACCCCTCAAAAATTTTTATAAGACCCTTTTTGAATTTTATTTCCTAAGATAACCCCAGTTTAACTTATAAAATACAAACCCATAGATTAAAATTAACCATCCAGACACAAAAAACTTCACCCTCAAATAAGTATTTCTTTAAAGTTTTTATTTATAAAATACCTACAAATCTTGAAATAATAAATTATGTTATTATTATATAGTTTCCCTCCCCCATAACTCTAAACTCTTATAATTTTCTTAAAAGAAAAAAAAAAAGATTTTTTTTTAATTAAAAGTTGAAATGGAGTGGGTGAAAAAAGTTTGTTAAAAGAATAATTTAATTAAGCATCTAATTTAAAACAAGAAATCAGCCAAATTGTCCTTGGTTATTTAGGTAATAAAAACTCCTACTCATATATAAATTAGAAAAAGCGAGCCATGAGGCCGGCGCATCATAGGTTTTATGAATGGGTCTGGAACAAGCACAACACGAAGGACGTATAGTCCTAACTTCTTTTTGCCAGCCATCACGGCTCGGCGCAATTTACGCATCCAGCTCTTACCCAATCCACCAGCCGCAAATTTTTAAAACACAATTTGAGGACACGCAAATACTCTATTCACTAAATTCTATGTAAAATATAACTAAATTTTCCTATGTTTTAAAACAACATTTGAGGACACGCAAATAGTCTATTCACTAAATTGTATCTAAAATGCAACTAAATTTTCGTATGTTTTATGCAAAATATAACAAACCAGCTACTCTACTAGCATCATAACAAAGAGCTGGCTTCCATCACTCACAAAAGCCATTTTACGAATATACTCCAGAACATAATCATATCAAAGGTAAATAAGACTATACATTAAGCAGTAAAAGAACAATGAAAGGTAATTTATACATAAAAAAAACAAAAAAGAACGCACCTATTTAGAACACCGAAGTGTAATTCAAAGAAAGGAAGCCTTGAAAGAATGCAATAACATCTTCGTGTGGTCAGCACATGACGGGACAAAGTTGCGCAGGCAGGTTGATTTAATGAAATGATGGAAAGCAAACCGGAGGGCTTTTGCACTATCTCTTCAACTAACATACAACAACCATATAAGGTTGAATGATCAGCAACCTAGCAGACAAAAGTGGTGTAAAAGGGTCACGAAATGATAATCAACGACAACGAAAACAAAAGGTTTAATGATACATTTGAAGCAAATACAAAGTAGGGGAAATAAAACAATCCAAGCATCACTGCAAATTAATTTGTAGATATAACAAAGATCTCATAAAAGCTAACCCTGCAACAACAGGTGATAATAAACCAGCCACAAATATGCAAATGACCAAACAATTGACATACATTTTCGGTCAAGTTGAAGAATTACCAAAGAAGACACAAAAATAAATCCATGTTGCAACCACCAAATTCATCTCATCTCATCAAAAATTTTTCTCCTTCACCACATCTAATGGGATAATCAGTAATGTAGTAACCCACACACAGCAAGTAGTCTACTGTACTAACAGCTATGACAAAAATTATCAAGTGAAACGAAAATACATACTTCTTAAGGAAAGACACTGAAAAGGAAATAAAAAGTCACCATAACACTATAACAGACCAGAAAGTTGAGTTAGAATTTATGGTATTTAAAAGTTACCTGCAGTCGGAATACAAATGACAAGTCACTTTGTTTTAAGTGCTCCTGCAAAATAAGCAACATTGGACAGCACTATGATTCCTGTATTTGTTAATGATATCTATCAATAAATTCTAAGTTTCTTATTATTAAGAAGTAAATGAGTATATGATTGGTGAATATTTTGAATCATATATATATAAATCACAGTAAATCTCGCCAACGCTTTAACAATGCTATTAAGTGATAAACCAGTCCTTGTTGTCAGTATCTTCAGCAAAGCGGGTTCTAAAGCCCACAAGTACCATTGCTCACTAGCATGACACATTAGGCCCTGAACCTTGACGTTATTGTAGAGCTTTAAGAAGAAACACAGTCTAATGTAGAAGATCACACACACAACTGAGTGGTGAAAAATAACTTGAGCAGCCAAACTAGGTGCTGTTTGTTCTTTCAGTCTGAAGACTAAATGTAACTTCTGTCAAACATTTACATATTTTAGGATTTTAAAAAAAAAAAAGAAAGAAAGAAAGTAGAAAAAAAGAAAGAAAGTAGAAAAACTCTGCCGTTATCTGAAACCTCAAATCTAGATGGAAATTTTTAATTTTAAATCTCAAAAATACCCTAAATAATTCCTACATTTCTTGAATTTTATATAAACCTGCCATTTTTGTATTATCATTAAGGTGATTTTTTGTTTCTAATAGCTAAAATTTTTGTTTGCATTGCTTCATTAAACAATCAAAAAAATTGAACAAATCAACACATACTATAGATGCATCCAGAGACGAATTACCACTACCTAGAATCAAACTAAAGAAATAGTTTTGATGTCATAATTACATCTTTTATTATGAAACTAAATTGTGAAACTAAATAGTGCAAATATTACTTTCTAATCCTATCAAACTAATCAGCTTGTTAAACTTCTAATCTGTGAAGATGCACCATCTAAAGGATATATATGTCAAGAGTACTCATTTTTAAAGTTTTGTTGTTCGTAAAAACAAACAACTTAACACTAACAATCAAACGTTGAAAAAGGAAAAACAAACAGTTCATTCAGGCAATAATCGAAGCTGTGCAGATTTCGATTAAATTTAAACCTATTCAAATTTCGAATTAAAAAAGAAAAATTACCCAAGTCAATCAAAACTTGTCAAGTTCAGTACACATTTTGCCTTGTTAATATTATGCAAATTAAGCTCTCTCAACAATAATTAAATATCAACAAGAAAGTACCTAATTCCCAGAATGGTCCAACAAAATAACACAAGCATTAATCCTAGACTAGCAAAGAGATTTTACAATATGACCCGTAAGCATAAATACCTGCCCAAGAAGAATTTCATTTAATTCGCTCATGGATGGAGTTCTCTCAACAGCATTAACCTGAAACCAGGCAGGACAGATTTAAGAAACACTTATATGAAAGAGCACATCCATCTTGACAGACAAATATACAAAAGAATAAAATAAAAATTAAACAGACAACTTTCTCAAACAAGTGCACAGGTTTATGAACCTAACTCATTATAAGTAGAATTCACTCTCTTACTGGTTAAGAATACTAAAGTTGAAGAGGCAGTATAATTTTCTTATATCCACATAAAATCCGAAGCAACAGGATCTAGTCCCTACTTTTACAGTACATGTACAAAACAGGTACACTGATACAAATTACAAGCTATCAAGTATTAGCAATAAGGAACTAGTTTAAAATATAAATAAATAATTAAAGAACTTTCAAGTATATGCCCAACCTCCACACCTCCAGGGAAGCAAAATGAAAGAAGATCCTTATATTTAAGGGGCAACTGTTTTTCTCGGGGGTAAACAAATAAGACCTGAAAGAAAAACCCACAAAAACAAATTCAAAACTCAAATTACTTTCAAATATCTAGAAATCCATAAATTTCAACTTCAAATAATACCCACCTGAGGTTCAATATCTGGTTCTACACGAGAATAATTCTGGTGATTCAGTGCGCTTCGCAGTTTTCCAGGAAATTCAGACTTCCTGGCAAAACATTGCCTCTCAAGAGCCTTAATGTCACAGTTAGGATGAAGTCCGACAACTACCATGCTCTCAAAAAGCCTAGTTGGCTCTTTCAAGGACCTGTGATCCTGCAAACTTAGGCAAGAGATTGTTATGAAACACCAAAACGGAACTTCTAGATAACACAATTCACAGAAAGATATGAGCAAAATGTCTTTGAGTATAAGCATCATAACAGCATCAGACTATAAAAAATATAAAGTAATAGAAATTGAAAAGATTTTAGACTAAACAAGCAACAGCTTCGATTCGATAATAAGTAATAAAAGCTGGGACTAAAGACTGAAGAAACCTTAACTACCCACTCGCTGAAAATCTTCATACAAAAAATAGCGCCATAATCAGCATGAGATTCACTTAAATGAAAATGCATACCAAGTATTGTAACTGAAAGCTTGCCCATTGACGCTTTTGGCTAGTTAAAACTTCTGGATTATAAGTTCCAGTTTTCTGCGCTTCAGGAGAATGCGAGAAGCCTTTTAGAACCCTTGCAAAGTGGCGCTGTAGTTTCTGAAGCTGGCCATCATCATTCTCTTCTTTTGTTGAAAATACCACAGACGGCCTTGGAGAATGAGTAGCGGTGGCAGCAGAGGCTGCAGCAGCAACAGCTCTTGCCACATCTTCTGTGGTCTGCATGAAAAATGAGGCACCCCATCCAGGGCTACCAGCGTCCTCATTCTTAGTCATCCCAAAAACTCCTCAACTGCCAAAACATAGTTTAAACATAAATTCAAGTCTGAGACGAAGAATTAATAGCAAAAACAGAACTAATTTCATAAGACAATGAACAGAATTCTCAACTTTCAAACAAGTAATCAAGTTTCGGGCAAAAGTACATGAATCATAATAACATACAAACCTTTGTTTCACTAAGATACCAGACTTCTGTAAGTCAAATACTGCACTCTGGGGTTAGCTGGTGGATTGAAAGCTTATAAGAAATCTGCTAAAAACAGCAGCGTTAACATCAGCTATCAAGTTAAAATGAAGTTCTTAAAATTTTCCTCAGGTTACAAAATCAGTAGCAGCCCACCTAATCAACGTCAAGCAAATTACACTTTTGACTCAAACAGCTCATAGCAGTTATGGTTTCTGCAAGTTTTTCCCCTTTTTTCCATCAGTTACCTCTCCCACATCTTCTGAATATTTCAGTTACACAAACTTGATAAAAAAAATATCCGTAATGAAATAATCTAATTCAAGCATGAAACAGAAAACATCAAATCACACATCAAACTCAGAATTAAGCTTAGTATATCGAAGTCGAAGGTAACAAAAAAACTCAAATTAATCAAGCCAGAAACATATACGTAACTATCTCAATGAATAAATTGATCGCACAAAAATAGATATCAATTGAAAAAACAAACACAAAAACTCACCTTTCGAAGAAGAGACAAAAATAGGGTGTAAGCGACGGAGAGAGGAGAGAGTTCAGATGGCCATAAAACGGACGCTGAAGGCTTCTTTATAGTTATATTAAACTAAGATTATTTGATTTTTCAATTTAAAGAGAGGTTTTACAGAAATTAAAAAGATCAGCGTCCTCGCATACGTCGATACAAAAAGCTGCAGAAATAATATAACTAGGGAACGGTCAGTTTCTTCTTGTTCTCTTGTGCTGTATTGTATTGTGTGATTACATGTGGATGTGCACACGCTATGCTTCACGAGAACAGCTTTGATTGGTTTGGTACTAAAGCATCCAATGTCGCACCGTTTTACTTTGTTTTTTCTCAATTCGCACTCGGTCTAATTACGTGTGCTATTTTTAATTTTATCTATTACTATTTTTTCCACTAAAGCGGAAATTTTTCTCCCCTGATTCGCACGGCGCGCAATACCCGACTTTTCGATGCGGAAGTCGAACGATCGTAAAACTTTATTTTCATAAAATATAGATAATTGTTGCGTTATTTTTTATATAAGTGCTGAATTTATTTTTTAAAAAAATAAGAGAGTACAAAAGTTGGGAAGTAAGTCCAAACAAATGGTTTTTGAGGAGAGGTTATTGTTTGGCGTGTGCTACGAATTGAAAGTACTATTTATTACCAAATAAAAAGTATAGTTTTGACATAAAATTCGAGAATAGTAATAAATATGATTTTCAAAGTCACAGCATGTTTAGTGTTAAGGTAATTGAAGAGGTTTAAAAAGTAATAGGAAAAAAGTTGTAATTATTCAATAAATTAATAGTATATGGTAAATCTTATTTTTAATAATAATTTTGGTTTAGTTCAAAAAAAGAAAAAAAACTCATTGATTTAGTTTTAAAGATATAGAATATGACATAATTTGAAGATTGTTAATACACCGTCATAGGACCAGTAGCTACATGTAGAATCTCAAGTACGAACACCGTAAATGAAACTTTATTACTTTAGACAATATCTTAAAAAAATATTTTAAGACGCAATCGTACATTTAAATAGGAAACTAAATGATAATTATTTATTTAAATTCGAATAAGTAACTTCCATTAACCACTTACAAGTTACATGTTCAAATTTGAACATGTAAGGATAAGAGACACACCATATTATCATAACATAAGGTATGCATTGTTTATCAACTTTCTGATATATCATGTAAGCTAATAAGTTTTGCACGCGACCATTTAATCATATATTTGAGTAGAGTAGCTAGCAAGCGTCAATCTTGCAAAATCACAATTTAACAAGTTAATAACTCAAAACACACAAAACTAACCTAAAACAAAAGTTAAATTAAAAACTCAATCTAAACTTAATTAAATAAGCTAAAAGTATCTAGAAACACCGAGGACACACTAATAAACACATACAAATATTTGGGCGGATTTGCTATAAAGAAATTCAAGCAAAAAATCTAAAATTTTAGAAAACAATTCTTAAGTGGCTTTAATATATGATAAGAATTGTGGTTAATGAATCATTCTCCACCAATAAACATTACATTAAGTCAGTATTTAGAATTATCATTCATTTTCTTTTGAAAACAACCACCCTAAGATAATTACAAGCTCAATTAGTTTAATCTTTCCATACTTAGCTGTTAAATAAAGTAAGCTCTTTACTTAATCTGTTTCCATGAAATAACATAGAATAAGTTCAATTTATTGAAAGTATTAAAATAAAAAAAGATAAGTTGAATCAAGAAACAAACACTTAAGCTTGGTTTATTCATCTTGAATTATATATCCAGATATAATCAAATGGAAATATCTCATAATTGTTGATCATAATTTGCCACTTTTGTTTAGTTCTTTAACAATTGCGGATCAAAACCTAAAGTACCAATCAAACCACTATTAAATTCATCTAGTTTTTACCTAAATAAATAAGATAGTAATTCTTTATGTTAAATCAATCAGATGATGTTAAATTAGTGAAATATAAAATTTTTTTAGAGAAAGATGAAGAAATTTTTAAACTTTATTAACTAAAGATCAACTTTTAGGGTAATCAATCCTTGACCAACATAAAATTTACTCACACATGTTCCAACTCAATCAATCTGAAATTCGATTGGGTTGATCCGAATTCAATTTTTGCCACCCCTACCTATAATTCAAATAAACAGCTTATTCTCATTCATATTTTTTATTCATATTTTAACCCATTGTGACTATCAATTAGTAAATGTACCATAAAATAAATGCTTGTGTCAAATATCAAAACTCAAAAAAAAAAAAAAAAAGAGGTATGGGAAAGGGGGAAAAGAGTAGGATTATGATAAACCTATTGAATTTTGATCCGCCAAAGAAGAGAAGGAAAAGGTAGCCCGCGGTAACATTCATGGTTGATATAGTTGCTAGGCTTTTTAAGGCTACCCCACCCAAATTTCTACTGTCTGATATTATGATGATTCAAAGAGGTTGATTCATCAAGATGAGTTGGAGTGGGACCCAATTGGTCACTTTATGTAACACGAGTAGAAGGGGAACACTCTTTGGTCTTTTTCACTTACTCTCACCATGCTCCATTATAGCTTTTGCATGATGAATCCATCCCTGTTTTATCTGTTTTATCTCTTAGATAACGTTTATTTATCATATTTGATGGGAAATCGTGAGAAGTGAGAATTCTAGGATTGAGAATATAGAGTAAGAGTGAGAGTATGTTATTTACTTACACTAAGATAGGGGTGTTCGCAGATCGAATTTTACGGATTGGACATCAATCCATATCTGATCCATGATTTTACGGATTATAAATTTTCAATCCAAATTCAATTTATATGTCTGCGGA
Source organism: Murraya paniculata (assembly GCA_030449075.1). NCBI lineage: Eukaryota > Viridiplantae > Streptophyta > Magnoliopsida > Sapindales > Rutaceae > Murraya > Murraya paniculata. The sequence goes on along the minus strand of JAEVFN010000102.1, from coordinate 55,510 downwards.
TCGGAAGCGGATTTGACCCAATCCATATCCAATTCATCATTTTACGGATTGATTTGTGGATTAAAAATTTTTAATTATGTTTATTATACGAACTAATCAAATAAAAAAATTTAATATAAAAATAACTTAAGTGTCTAAATAAAACTAAAATAATACAGTTAAAATTTTAAAATATGACATAGTGAAAAGAAAAAATCTTATTTGTTTAAATCAATACATAAAAATTAACTGTTTAGAAAGCTATATTTGTTTATTTTATCATTCAATTATTTAATTATGTTTATTATATATTATTATTGGATAAGATATGTATAGTGTTAATCTAACTATATTCTAACTTATTTATTTATTAATAAGTAGTAATGCCACATTTACAAGTTTTATTTTTTTAATTAAATAAATAAATAAAATTTATTTTTTTTTTGCGAATTCGCAGATTTTTGTGGATTTACAGAAGTAAATCCATATCTAATCCATCGATTGCGGATTTTTAAATTTTCAATATAATCCAATCAACAATCCACAGATTGAATTTTTACGGATCGAATTTTTACAGATCAAACAGATTGAGCTAATCAGATTGGATTCTGAACACTCATTCACTCAAATGAGACTGTGGAATAGGAATTAGAATCACTTTTTTGTGTTTACTTTGTCTTGGATTGAGAATAAATTGTTTCAAATTATAGTTTTACCCTTATTTGAAAAATTGTAATTTTTAATTACAAAGTGAAAAAAATATTTGTGCAATAAAATATTTATTTTATTATTAATATTAATTTTATAAATTAATAATAATTATTAATATTCTCAATTATGTAAACTATAATTTTTTAATTTTAATTTTAATTAGGTAAATTAAAAATTATTGATAAGAGTAACACATGACACATTATTACTAATATAGTAAAAAATTATTAATTTCTTAGAATAAACAATTTATTTTTATTAATTATTAGCATTAAATAAATATAATGCTACTAAATTAAATAAATATATAGTAATATTATTAATTCTCTATGAACATAATAATATTATTTTTAAATAATTTTAACTTAGGTTAAATAAATTATTATTTTTAACTAAATATAATAATGTATATTTAAACAAGTTTAATATTATAATAATTTTAATAAATGTAATATTATTAAATGATATTATAATATTATCATTTAAATAAATATAATATTATTATTCTTAAGTAAATATAATATTATTTTATTTTAATAAAGAAGGGTTAAAAAGGAAGAGATTGGAGTAGATTCTCACTCCCACCGCCTTTCATGAGAGTGGGAATCCCACTCTACACTTTAAAAAGAAATGGGACCTCAAGAGTGAGACTTCTACTCCCCTCATTAAATAAGCAAGTAAATATTAGAGTGTGAGAATCCACACTCCCCACTTCCACTCCAACAAATAAACACAACATTAGTTTCTTCTTTGAAAAAAAACTCCATAGACCATTTTTTTTCACCCATAAAACAAGTTCATCTTGTGCTTTACCAATTTGCTGCCACCTAAAATAATAATGACCACACACGTAACACTAATAATCTTAAATTAAGTCTTACTGAGTTTCTTATAATTTATATGAATACTTCTATAAATAATTTTCTTAAAGAAGTAGTAAGTAGATGATAAAATTTAAATTAATTTTTTCTAGCTACTTATCAGAATAAGTAAAAATAGAGATACAAACTTTAATATAAATTTATTTTGTACAAACTAATAACATAATTTAATTAATTAGATTAAATAACTTTTAGCCCACATAATTTATTTTTATTATTTTATATTTTCATCAACCAGTAAATTTAAGCTATATCAATTTGTACAAAATAAATTTATATAATAATTTGTTATTGTATCATTAATCTTTTAGAATTCTAGCCCACTAAAGAAAGTTTCTATATTCAATATACATTATGTTTCTTATTTAATTTAAAAAAATCTTTCATAAATTTTATCATATATTAATGTAAATCTTTTGTGTAGTGACTATCTATAAAAATATAAAATTTAGCAAGGTTTAAAATATTGAGTAGATCGAGTATGTCGCATTATTTGTATGTATGATTAAAAGCACATTACACATCGTGAGGTTTCAATACATGGTGTAAATTTATTAAGGCTGAAAATATAATTGTTTTTGTTTTAAGTTTTCTAAAAGATGGTATGATGGGTCCTATTTTTATTGAAATTATTATTTAAAAATTATGTTTATAAAAAAAATACTAATTTTTATTTATAATAAGAACTTTTATTTTATAATAGCTAAAATTTACTAGCCACAATGTTGCATTACCAAATGAGGCCATACTGTGCAGAATAATATCAATTAATGCTACAACGATTTGAGCTTTTCATGTTCTTCTAATATTTGTTAAAATTTCCCTTATTTATAAGAGCTTATTTAGGTTTTTCGGCTTTGTTTAGAATTATTGTATAGTCTTTCATTAAACACTTGCCTATATTTAGAAATTACGATGATTTTATTTTATAGTTATTTGATAATAGAAATTATGATGAATAAGTACAACGTCCATTTTCATAAATTTGCTACCATCAAAGCACTTATTCAATGATTTTTACATATTCAAATCTTGAAGAAAATGTCAAATTACTTTAAAAATATTTTTTAAATTTGATGGGCAAATAACATTGCTTTAATAAATAATGATGCAGCGGGGATAGTTAAAGCGAATTGATAGGGTAGATAAATACTAGATATCGTTCTAAAAAATGGCCCAGTTAATGTGATTAGGTTACACTCTAATGGAAATATTATTAGATCTTATTTGAATGCAAACAACTTAATGAGATTTTAATAATGTTTTACAGCAAAATTAGATTATGCCTAAATCCAAACGATTTTTCAAAAGATATTTTGATAGATAATATAAAAGAAAAATATAAAAGAGGTTTATTAATTAAAAGGTTTTGTAATCACACTTGGAGAAAAATTGATGACAAAGTTCTAAAATGATTAGAATCTTAAAATCTCTTAAAGCATCCTACATTATTCTTCCCCCTTTAAAAAACTCATCCTCAAGTTTATTTGGAGGTTGAAACTTGAAGTGGAGAAATAATGCATCCTTTAGCTTGTTATCACTCTGCAAAAAGGTAAAGTCTTGTATGGACGAATCACTTTCAAGCCCCTCAAGTCTTTTGCCAAATCTTTTTCAATTTTCTCGCCAATCAACTTCATCTTTGTGGCGAAATCTTTTTCAAGAATAATCTTTCCATCTTCAATATGGATAGGCATAATCATATCAATCATTGCCAAGGTCTCTTTCTAACTTGATTTTACCACACAAAAGTTCAATTACACTATTAGGCTCAATGCTCAAATCAAAAATATATTGTATCTCTATTTTAAAAATACCAAGCATATTAATAATCTCATCATGATCATCATCTTTTACCGTCGTTGGTATAAAAAGAAATGGCCCTACATCATCACAATAAACAAAGTGGTCTTCCACTAATTGCCTCATATCAAACCATTCGTTAATTTCATCTTGCCCTTATCAAATCCTTGATTCTTGTAGCTGCTCCCATCAATCTAAAGCATCACTTAGCAAATTAAATGATGCATAAGAGACTGCAACTTTTGATGAGACAATTTGAAGAAAATTTTCCATCATGCAAATCTTGTAAAAAATATCATCAGGACTACTATCAAAATCTGAGATACCTTCTAAATCAAAGAGATAAAATAACCCGTGATACTATATTTTAATCATTTTTTTTCCATCAAATTAAAAACAAAACCAATGGCAAACTATAAATAAGTTGACTTTCAAGGTTTGGTGATAGATATTATCATGAGGAGGATGAAGGTGGCCACAGATTGGTCAGATTCATGGAGATTTGTCATGAAAAATAGCTTGAAGTGTCGGCTGTATGGTGTGTTTTGTGGTGCTTTTGGGCTATAAAATCCAAACGGAGGCCATTGGGACTTGTTTGTTGTTGATGTGTGAGTCAGGCGGTGGTGTCAATCAATGGAAAGATAGGGCGGCAGGTGGTTAGTGAGCTAATGGGTTTGGGTGATTCGCTGGTTGCACGGCTGTTGGCGGATGGTGATGGTCAGGGTTCAATTGCTAATTGATGAGGAGTTTGGTGGTGGCGTTGATTGAAAATAAAGGCTAGTGGGTGTGGTGGCAATATGATGATGTTGCGGCAATTAGGGTTTTCAATTTGGGATTTTTTTATTTTCTTTTAGGTTTTTAAAAAACTTGTTTTGATAAACAAGAGGATTTAGGTGATTTGTGATGGACGGACATGATAGCCAAGAAAGTTGTTTGGCTAGCATAGATCTACTCTAGTCTCCAATACCAATTGATGCAGCAGGATAGTGGGAGTCGATTGATAGGATAGATAAACACAAAATATTGTTCTAGGAATAACCCGAGCTAATACGATTACATTATGCTCTATTATGCTTTAATTGAAAAGTGATTAGATTTTATTCTTATCCAACCAATTTAATGAGATTTTAATAATATTTTATTGTGAGATTAGATCACACTCTAATTCAAAAGACTTTTTAAAAGAGATTTTTATAAATAATCCTAAAAAGAATTAAAAAAGGGTGTCTTATTACCAAAAGGTTCTATTAAAACAATTAAATGACCTCGCTCCCTATTAATAATATTATAAACCTACACTCAATAGGAAAATAAAATCACAATTATACTACAAATAAAAAACTAAATGCATACCTAAAAAGACATGAATTAAATAGAAAACATTAAGAAGTTCTACAATTATTAGTGTAATTATTAGAAACCTCCCCTAAGGTTTGGCGTATTCGCGATTTGGTAGATTGCATTTAGGGGTGGGCACAAACCGAACCGGAACCGAAAAAAATCGGTTCGGTTCGGTTTTTTTCAAGTAAAAAAATCGTATTTATAAATACCGAACCGAATGGTTCGGTTCGATTCGGTTTTCGGATTAAAAATTATAAAAACCGAACCGAAACGTTATTAGGTATTTTTGTAATTTCACCATCACATATATATACACAAAATCAGAAATCATTTTTTTTTTATCTTTCCCAGTTTCCCATCTCTAACTCTCTCGTCTCTCCAATCTGCTGACTTCTTCTTCGTGGCCGGATCTACCTACCGTTGCTGCCGACTTGCCGCCGCCGTTCCTTCCATCCCTCCATTGCCAGCCACCCAACCAAGTAACTTACTCTTGCTCTTGCTCTGCTTTCTCTTTTTTTTTAAAAAAAAATAGATCTGAGAAGTTTTGCTGATTTGTTCTTCACTTTTGTTATTTTATTTTATTTTTTATTATTACATAAGATTATTGATAATATTTAGATTTATGTGTGTATGTTAGTGTAATTTTTTTAGATTTTTATTTTTTGATTTTTGTAAGTTGTAACTGTGTCTGCTGCTTGGTGCTTGCTGTGCGGAGAGAGAGAGACGAAATGTTGAAGATAATGAAGGGATATTATCATTCAAATCCCTCTAGTTTTTAAAATTTTATTACAACCCATTATTTAAAAAATTTTTGCATATAAGAATTCTATTGTGGCCTAATTTGTTTGTAAAGTTTATAAAATGGTCCTTGACCGAAAGTTATATTTATATTTATTTTGCTCATTTTAATTTTATTTGTGTAGATTTAAATTGGGAAGTGTGGATGTTGGAAGTTATTGAAGTTGGAAGAAATTGACAGAAAATGGGAGCAAACAACAAAGGAATGGCATTTCTTATGGTTGATTTTTAATTTTTATATTGTAATAGTTTCTTATGGCTATGGATGTTGTCTTGGATGTTGCATGGATGTTGTTGCCTTGTTGGGTATTTGATGGTCTTTTATTTTGTTTTGTGTCATCGTTGGAATTTGTATTTTTTTTTTATGTTGTCATGGACTAATGGATTATGTTAAGTTAATGCGGTGATGATGATAAATGATTTGGTAATGGTAGTAATAGACCATAGTATATTTTAATGATGTAGTAGTAATTGACGAATTGTGGATTAATTGATAAAATCGTAAATTTTACATGCTCTGAATATATTATACAAGTACTAAAAAAGAGAAAATTATTGTACAAGTTTGAAATAGAAAAAGATTTGAAAAATTGAATTAGGAGCTGGAGTGGAATTAGAACAGAAACCGATTTGAAACCGATTGCTTAAATAAAACCGTTAAGAGAACCGAAACCGACTTATCGGTTTCGGTTCGATTTTTTTTTTTAAAAAAAACCGAACGATTTTTTAATTTTCGAAACCGAACCGAACCGAAACCGATAATTTATTCCGAAACCGAACCGAACCGATGCCCACCCCTAATTGCATTTGCATATTCTATACACTTACCTTGATGTTAGTATACTGCTTCATATAAATTAGGTTGGTGAGGATAAAATCGTAAAAGAATCCATTAAGGATAAACAAATTCAAACAAACTTAAAATTTTTACATTGGGTTTTGAAATTGGTCTGAACTTTGTTAATGTCCAACGGGTAAAGAACACAAGCAAGCTTTACCCAGTGGACATTAACACCCAAGAAAAAGAGCAAAATTGGTTTTCTATTTCCTCCATTCGAAACGAAGCGACGAAAGACAGTGGCTGTTTCATCATCTCTTTAACGCTTTAATTAAAAAAGTTGGCCACGAATGGAAGACCATGATCCTAAATTGGGAGATTCCAATACCAAAGATAATTGATTCATGATGGCGATGTGGAAGAATTCTGACCAGCCACTTTCGTCGTTGACCAGCAAACAACTTAAGTGTTTTCGAGCCACGATTTAGGTATAAATCAGACTATTTTACAACATGTCAGTTTAATTAGCTGAAATTAGGGGATTTGGTGAAGAGTGAATAATGCATCTCAAAATTTGTTTTGAGATTGTTTCTGGTGCTTTTGTTTTTTTTTTTTCCCATCAAGTAGAGTTAATTCTAGGTGAATGAATGCTGCAAATGCATGTGCACTTGGGATTGATTGAAAATGATTTGTGATTAGTTATGTTGCTATGTGATTGATCGAAAATGGCTATGAAACTTTTTATTTGTTTAAGATACTACTATTAATTATTGGACATGGGTTCATGCTAGTTTTTGTTAAATTAAAGATGGGATTGAATGTTGGGGATAACTTGAAGTGTATATCAATTTGTTGAGGATGCTGGATTTTGTTTTTTATTGATATTTACATGTATTGGGTTGAAAAAATTGCCATGTGTTGCTGCATTCTTGCTTGTTGGAGCAGCGAGTTAGGCAATAAGGAGTGCTTGAGTGCTTTATTCTAGTTCTGTATTTGTTACAATTCGAGTAAAATAAGCTTCAATAATGAAGATGCATCACACGGCTTCACTAGTTCATGCTCTAAAACGATGATGTAATGGTTATTGAATGTGAAAAAGTAGATTGATTTAGGATATAGAAATTGTTTTGATCTCATGATTGGCATTAATGTGTTGTCATGTAAGTTATAATTAAATTAAAGATGGAATTACATGTTGAGGATAGCTTTTTGCTGTTAAAGTGGCTAAATTCTTCACTGTTTATTTCGCGTGACTTAAGAACCTATTGTGATAATTGTGGAAGGAATTTGATTCCCCAATGTCTTCTTTCATTGATATGCTTGTTTTTGGTGAAATCAGGATGGATAACTTATGTGGTTTTCAATTCTAGCTTGCATAAATTGGAAGGAAGTAGGAAATTAGGCTAGTTACATTGTAGGAATGTCGATCTGTTTTCCTAAACCAGGCTCATCAAGATAATAGATTAGGAAACTTTGATTGTGGAATCTAACAATAGTAGCTCCCACGATCACATAGGCGTTATGAGGCTTTTCTACATTTTGGTTGCAGATTAGGTGCCAGAGTCCAGTTCATTCTTAGATGTTTTCAACAAAGTAATATTCCCTTTTTCATATTTTTAAAAAGTGAGTGCAGTAATATAAGTTATTGTGCTTGTGAGCAAATGCGTAGATACTAGAGATATAAAAACTTATTCTAAAATTGAGGAATATTGTCTTGCCTCTTAATTATTGAAATGGTATATAGAATGGATTATGATAGTTGGTTTGATTAGTGTCGATGCTCAGTAGATTATTATTTGCCAGAGCAGAAATTGTTTAATATTATTCTTAGGCGATAATAGAACCATAATGCTCTTCTTGACTTTAACAAGGAACACTAAGCCTCTGATAAGTGATAACTGCCCAATTTTTGCAGATGTACCAAGATATAAACCATTCTGCATTTGTTTGGAGAGTGATAGTTTTGGCTGGAGTTGTTACCATTGCTGTTGCTGGTACAGGTTACCGATGTAGGAATAAGTACGAAGACGTATACCAACCAATTATAATCTAAACTTGTTCTTACGAGTTGTTATATGATAATATAGTTCAATACAAGGCCTAGTAATGTGTATTAGACAAAAATAATGTTAGCTTTATACTATGTGTTTTGAAACTTCTCGTTTTTCCTTTGTTAAATGAGTGTGAATAAACCCTGGAGACTCATTGTGTGTTGTGGACCAATTTAGGTTTCGATCCAATCTAATATTAATTCTATTACTGTTAGAAATTGCTGCTAAGTGATTTATGTGAGCCCTTGTTGGACTTTGTGGCCATTTCTTTCATTTTCTTCACTACTCTTGTAGTTGCTTGTGTTCAACAATATTTGGACACTTGAAAAGGTAAATTGATTTAGGATGTAGAAATTCTTTTGACCTTATGATTGGCATTAATGTGTTGTCATGTAAGTTGTGGTTAAATTAAAGATGTAATTGCTGTTGGATTATTTAATCTAATATTGTTGGATTCTCAATCAAATGTTGGGCTTATATGTGAATAATTATGTATTGCAAACTGTCATATAAAATTAAGCTCAGGTAAAAGTAATCTCTTAAGGTTTTCGGTAATATGCGCTTTAATGTTTCTGATAGGGTATGGACCTTTGATGTATAGAGACCTAATGATATTATAATTCTATGATGGACAGAATTAGGAATACATAATGAAAACAGGAAAAATGTTATCTATATAAATGGTCATCGTCCCGTGGTCACACATATCTTTTTATTCTTTTTGACATTCCATCATCAGAGAGAAAGCACAGAAAATTAAAGGATTCTCCAGAAGAACATGTTGATCTGTAAGGCCAATCACAAAACTCTAGAGAGTAATTCAGTGTTATGGATTCAGGTATGCTTCCACATAATTTTTTATAGATTTTTGGTGATACAACATAAATGTTCTTGGGTTATAGGTGATAGTTTTCACCAAAAATTTTTTTGTTTTAATAAGTAGTATCAGAGCCTCTTCATATTGAATCATTGAAAATCAAATTTATTTTTCATTAATGATTAAGTCTTTGATGTTCTCAAATTTAATAATACCGAAAGTATTAAATTTATTGAGTTTGAGAACAAATTGAGGATTAAAGTTTTTGGTGCTCTTGAATCTAATAATTCTAATATTATTAAAATTGAGAATAAATTTGTGGTTGACTTCTGATATTAAGCAAAATAAATCTGGACTTTGAGAGAAATTCAAGTTTTTTAAAGGATTAATAAAAAACAAAATTCGGTTTCTTTTAAGGATTACAGTTGGTGGTAGCTACTACCGCTGCTAGCATTCAGAAAGGCATGGCCGCGGCCGATCAAGTAATAACATAGAAAAAAAAAGGTGGAATGGTCATTTTCCGGTTGGAAAGGAGCAGCCACCAGGCCATTATGGCCACCGCCAAAGGAAAAAGATAAGGGTAAAAAAGAGAAAAATTAGGGTTTTGATTTGAGACTGGTTTAGGTTTGGTTTGATTCAACGCAAACTGATCCAGCCCTTAACTGATTAACGGTTGTTGATCGTTGACTGGACTTGACTTTGACCAGAAATTTTTTTAAAATTTTTTTATTTTTGGTATTTTTTGGTGCAATTTTAAATTTAAATATTTGTATGTGTATATATATTTTGAGATGAATTAGTTGAAGCAACATGTAGCCAAGGTGGCCTCTATTGTGAAAATTAATTTATTTTGGAATGTAAACGATTCTGCATATGTAATTTCTATAAATATCGATCGACCCAAAGGAAGATCCATATTTAATAAAATTACATGTGCACCTATGGTAATAAACACGTGATGATTATTCGGTTTTACATGTGAACAATAAATCAATCCAAAAGAAGATTCATTATTTGGCATATTCTTATTATCAGTATTTGATTACTATACCGATATATCACTTACAATTTAATATTTTATCCAAAAATAGAATATTAATGGAGAGTCTGGTATCTTGAGATAGGGGTTTACTTTTATATGAATTTATTTTTGTTTTAGGACTAATATGAGCTTGTTTTATTTATTTGTTATTCTTTATTCAGTTATGTCTGTTGCTAATATTACTGCCAACATCAATTCTATTCTTATGCTAAATGACTCTAACTTTGAATCATGACAAGAGAATCTTCTAATAGTTCTCACAGTCATGGATCTTGACCTTGTGTTAAGGGTTAATTCTCCCCCACCTCTTACGGATGAAAGTACCCTTGATAAAAAAAAGAAAATAGAAAGATAGGAGAGATCAAATCGCATATGTATTATGATCACGAAGAAGACTATTCTAGAACCATTTAGGAGCTCTATGTCTGAAAGGATAACTACGGCTAAAGAGCTCCTTGTAGAAATTGAAAAAGGGTTTGTCAAGAATGACAAGGCAGAAATAGGTACGCTCTTGACAAATCTAATTTCAATAAGGTATAAGGCTAGAAAAGGAACAAGGATAAGGAAGCTGTGGTACAACACTTCAAAAGAAACAACAAAAGAAATCAGATGATTCAAAAGGCACTAGTTGTTTCTTTTGTGAAGCTGAAGGGTATAGTTTAGTTTGTTCTAAGGTTAACTTAACTTCGATACGTAGATACACATAGTCGATAGATTCTGGTGCAACAATTTGCATTAGTGTGTCTATTTAGGGTTGCTTGAATTGTCGAAAGCCTAATGATGGTGAAAGATACATCTATGTAGGCGTTGACAGGATCGTTGAAGTTGAATCAATTAGAAAATATAGATTATTATTATAGACTGGATTTTATTTGGATCTTGATGAAACATTTATTGTTCCTAATTTTAGGTGAAATTTGATTTCCATTTCTACTTTGGACAAATCTGGCTATTCTGGTTCATTCGGAAATGAAAAATTCAGTTTTATTTCATGATTCAAAATTGATTGGTTACGATTCTTTGTCAGGCGATGATAATCTTTGCATGCTTGATACAATTGCTTCATTTAATAAATCCATGCAGTTAAGAGCACGAGGTTTAAAGAGAAGATTAACTAATGAGAATTGACTGTGTTATGGTGTAGGAGATTGGGTTACATCTCTAGACAGAGAATAGAGAGACTCGTGTCAGACGAAATTCTTGACCCCTTAGATTTAAAAAATTTTGACATCTATGTTAATTGTATCAAGGGCACACAAACATTAAAAAGAGATTTAAAGCTAACAGGACTTTGGAGGTATTAGAACTCATACATTTATGAGTCATTTCCTGCGGCTAGTAGGAATGGTCAATAATTTTTTATGACGTTTATAGACGATTTTGTCAGATATGTCTACATATATCTCTTCTATGAAAAGTTATAGTCCTTGGATATGTTCAAACTTTTAAGGTTGAAGTTGAAAACCAACTTGGCAAAAGAATTAAAAACATCAGATCTGACCGTGGTGGTGAATACTATGGCAGATATGATGGTTCAGCTGAACAACTTCAGGACCATTTGCTAAATTCTTAGAGGAATGCGGTATCGCCCCACAGTACATTATACCGGGTGCACCCACTATGTGTAACAAGATGCAGATCTTTGGAATTCCTAATTATGCCGTTTGGCTTCACTAACACGCCGACCATATTTTGCACAATTATGAATAAGGTTCTCCAACTATTTCTTGACCGCTTTATCATCGTGTACTTAGATGTTATCATGGTGTATAGCACCATCCTCAAGGAGCATACCCAATGTTTGTGACAAGTCCTCTAAGTATTACGCAAACACGAACTCTACCTCAAAAATGAAGAAGTGCTTGTTTGCTCAATGAGAGGTAGAGTTCTTTGGGCACAAGATAGTAAATGAAAAGCTAATAATAGAGAACTCCAAAGGTGAAAGCCATCCTGGAGTGAGAGCCTCTCACCAAAGTACCCAGGCTTCGATCATTCATTGGATTGGTGAATTATTATCACTACTTCATCAAAGGTTACTGAACCAAGGTCGCACCCTTGATTGACCTCCACAAAAATAATCGAAAGTGGCATTAGTCCAAAGAATACTAGCGTGCATTCAAAGATTTGAAGAAGAGTATCTTCAAGGAAACTGTCCTCATTCTTTTAGACCACATAAAGCCTTTCGAAGTCCAATTGAATGTTTTTAACTTCGCCAATGGTAGAGTACTTATACAAGAAGGCTACCCAATAGTTTTCGAGAGTCGGAAGCTTAATGATATGGACTGCCGCTACACTGCAGAAGAGAAACAGACGATGGCCATCATCCATTGTTTATGAGTGTGGTGGCACTATTTACTTGGCTCACACTTTGTGATCATAACGACAATGCAACCACAAGCTACTTCCAAACTCAGAAGAAGTTTAGCTCTAAGCAAGCAAAGTGGCGAGACTTTTTTACAGAATTCAATTATCAGCTTGAATACAAGTCGAGAAAAGCCAACATCATGGTATATGCTTTAAGTTGCAAGGTGGAATTGGATACTCTTCGCAAGAGCCAAAGAAAGTTCGACCTTGTCTCATACATCAAAAAAGGTCTCCAACAAGAACCCTTAGCCAAAGACTCGTTGAAGAAAGTTCTCAATATGATATTACTGAGGAATGTCTTTATTAGAATATTTTTGCTTCTTACTTCGGGCAATTAGTAATAATTTTTCTGTAGACTTCTAGAAATCTCTTTCATGTAGCTTGGTAAGGAAATTTTGAGGCATGGGTACAAGACTCTTTACATGTAAGACTTATTGCTTATGCAATTTGGGGTGCGTTCCCTTAACCAAGCCATTGCCTATGAGTTATTGGCTCATTCTTTAACAGGCACGTGGTCGGAGCCCCGGGCTCCTCCCATTGCTTGGGAGCTTACGGTTTCATGTACTATTTCACTCACCGATAGGGTTTCTTTTCACCCTTCCCTCACGGTACTACTTCGCTATCGGTCACCTAGGCGTATTTAGCCTTGCAAGGTGGTCCTTGCTGATTCACACGGGACTCCACTTCACCATTTGGCATAACCATAATCCCTCCTTATGTGCGTAACCATCTTACCGGAATCGCGGGCTTTCCCATTTGCCCAAAATCCCCTTTGTGTGTATATATATATATATATATGCACACACACACACACACACACACACACACACACACACACACACACATATATATATACAAGACGAAGACATCCTCCTTACTAAAGGAGATCAATTGTATGTGCCTCGGTGGAAAAATTTACAAAGGGAAGTGATTAAGGAGTGTCACGACTCAAAGTGGGTTGGGCACATCGGAGTTTAGTACATGAGCACACTAGTTCAAGCCTTGTACTTTTGGCTACACATGCCGAACGATATCGAGGGAATTATTGTGGCCAGCCCACTTTGATGCTCCCGCACCTTTCGGTAAGATTGCTGGAGCCTCTATCGCTAGCATCAAAGCGGTGCGAGAGTGTCACCATAGATTTTATCACTGCCTTACCAATGTTCAACAGGTGCGGAAGCATCATAGTTGTTGTTGATCACTATAACAAGTACACAGCCTTTATTACTACACCATCTGATTGTAAAGATAATGAAGCTGCTTGTCTTTTTATCAATTATGTCATGAAGCTATGGGGAGTTCCAAATAGCATATTGAGACTCGCAGTTTAGAGGTCATTTCTAGACAGAACTTTTTAAGTTTTTTGGGAACTGACCTCAAGTTTTCTACAAGCTTTCACCTGTAAACCGATGGGCAAACTGAGAGCATCAACGACCTCATCGAGCATCCCAAAAAACTTTTTAAGTTTTTTGGGAACTGACCTCAAGTTTTCTACAAGCTTTCACCTGTAAACCGATGGGCAAATTGAGAGCATCAACGACCTCATCGAGATGCATTTAAAGCACTATGTGAGTGCTCATTAATGAGATTGGGCAAAGTTGTTGGATGTTGCCCAATTCTCATACACGCTTTATTGGAGCGAGGTTATAGGCAAGAGTCTGTTTGAGATTATCATACGATTTCAACTCATGACCTCCAATGCTATAGTCTCGACATATAGGGGTGAAAGCCTTGCAGCTCATAAGCTGGCTTGCAAGTGGCATGAAGAAGCGGACATCACACGAGTTTATCCCAACAAAGCAACACAAAAGACAAAAAAGTAGATGGACACAAGGAGTCGCCTTGCCGAGTACAAAGAAGGTGATCAAGTTATGATCAAGCTCCTATCCCAACAGTTGAAGACTTTACCTAAAGTACACAAAGGGTTAGTAAAGAAATATGAAGGGCCCTTCTAGGTTGTTCAACGTGTGGGCAATAGCTCGTGCCAACTATGACTTCTGCTAACGGTCTAAATTCATCCAGTCTTCCACATGGAGTTGCAGGAGACCTAAGCCATAGTGAGTCAAGACATGCCCTAAGAGTCGTCGTCACAACGTTCGACAATGATGTGGAATGCATCCTTACCAATCGATTAATTCGAAGAATGGGCATACCTGCTTACAACGAGTACTTGATGAAGTAGAGACACTTCCTCGACAGTGAAGCTAGTTGGGTGCGCGAAGAGGACCTATGGCAATTTGCTGAGCACATTCAAAGGTACAAGCATGAGAATGCGACGAGGACCGTGAAAGCATAGATGGGGGAGGATGTTAGAGGCTACTCGAGTTTTCTAGCAAAAGAGGTTAAATTGGCGACTCGAGGTGAGCTAAGAGGCCAGCCGAGGTGCGTTAAACAATGGGCAGCCTAAATTTTTGAGTCCAAGAGCCCAAATCCGAGCTAAGAATGCTAGCTTAGTACGATTCCAGAATTTTTTAGCATGCTCTAGCACATCTTAACAACTTGTACATATCTAAAATTTTCTACACTTGTACATTTGTACATATCTAGATATGTGGGCAAATTGTGCAAGTGGCATAGAAGTTACTGGAATGGGCAAGCCTCTCTTATAAATAGGGCATAACACTTGCTATTTTGCACACATCACACATCAAGCATAAGTAACTCAAGTATTCTTGTACAACTCTTTTGTATTCTCTCTTTCGAGTAATAAAATTCTCTTCGGTTATATTGCTCTCTCTTTTCTCTATCTTTTCCACAATCATCTTTGCTTAGCTAGTTTGAGAAGTTTGATAGGCTTACCTAGCAATTTTTGTGTTAGAAGTTGTCTAAAGTAATCGTCATGTGACACAAAGTTATATCACGACCAAAGATTTGGGTCGGTTTTGTCAAGGACAAGAAACTTGATGCCGGTTATATAGTTTCCTTTCAAATGGGTGTTGGCGATTTGGGTGAAGGTCATCTTTTCATTAACCTGAGTAGAAGACCTCATTACCAATCATCATCATCACGACCATCCGCCCTCACACCACCACCAGCTATTTCATTGTTCCACTAATCCTTGGAATTCTTTAGTGATAATTTAGGTGAATTAGTTTTAAGGGTTAAGGTTTGGAATTTCCAAATTGGGATTAAGAAAAGGGTTTGTTTTCAAGTTTACTTTCCCAAATCTGATATATTTTTGTTTGGGGTCATTTTTGTTTGCATCATATAATCCTTAAGTTTTTTTTTTTTTATGATGTTGTATGAATTTTCATAGTATTGATAATAAAGTTGTTTTGATCTTTAGATTAACCGTTCAATTTAATGTATAAGAAATTATGAGATAAGTTATTTGTATGTTGCCAGCAATTCTTCATACTTTAAATTATTTTGTACCTTATCAATTGATAAATATTTTTAAGTAAAAAAATTAGAAAAATATACACATAATCTAAAATTAATAATTTTATGTATTATCTAGCTTTACAATTTTACATTTTTTTCTTCTATATCTAGTATTAGAAATAAAAAAAAATGAAATAAATATATTTAAATATATTCCATAAGTTTTTATAATAATTAAATTGTATGAATTAGTTTACAAAATTATTAATATTTTTAAATTAATGCTCATAGAAGGTATTGTAATAATTTATTTACTATATAATATTAATGATATTATATGACTATTATGAGTTGACGACAACTGAAAAATGATTTTAATCAACAACTTTAATTGAAACTATATATTTGTATATAAACTACATGATGGCTTGGATAAATATTGCGGGGTTAAGTTATTTTAACTTAAATTTTTAACGTAAAATATAAATTTTTTTTCATATAATTCAATGGTAGATGATTTAATATTACAAAATGTTGCTTTGACTTTCAATATCAATAATTAGATTGTTAGTAGTAATTAATGGCCGGAATTTTATGTCAACAATCTTTTAGTTAAAATAGCTCCAACCATATTTTTATAATAAAAGTATAAAGTTGAATAAAGAATTTTTTTTCCGATTCTTTTGCATATGACTATTGGAGGTAATTTTTTTTTTAATTGTCACCATTAATTGCCATCATAAAAGTAATGACTCTTAGTAACACAAAAAAATTATAATTAGAATCAAATAATATCAATAAAATAATCTTTCATGATTCATAAATTGAAATTAATAAAGAATGTGTGCGTGTGTGAGAGAGAGATTTTAATTTTTATGAAATAAATGAGTGATATTGGAAAAATAAAATGAAAACAGGCTTATGAAACTTAAATTTTTTAAGGTTTGGATAATATCCTACCATGTAAGAATATTAATTTTAATATAAATCATAATTGCATGGTATAGAAATGAAAAATGGGTGTCAAAAATAATATATATTTCATGATCAATTATATAATGATCCTTAACAATATATAAAATAGTGGATATTTTAGTAATATTAAATTTTATTAAAACATAGGTGATAAAATATTTTATAGGTTACAAACTCTCCCAGAAGTGTAGTTGTATCGTTTATTGGTGTTACACTATATATAAATTTTATAATTATAATTTTTTTATTTGTGTTAGATTATCTATTAGATACCGTATTGTACACTTAATAGTTATAGATTCTAAAACATTTATGTTAAAAAAATTCCAACATATGAAATTTAAAGGAGGGTTGAAAAGTGATTTTTAAATAAAATATTTTGTTTCAATGGAATTATTTCAAGCTCTAAGGGTGGTCAAAGTTATTTTTTAAGTATTTCTCTACCTTCTTAAGCAGTTACGAATTTGTTATATATATATATATATATATATATATATATATATATATATATATATATATATTTATTTATTTATTTATTTATTTATATTTATATATGGGGTCATTCAATGATGCTATTATAAAGATTATAACATTAACAGTGGCATAAATATATACCGTTAGATTTAATCAACGGTTCAAAAAAATAGAAGTTAATTAGGATAATATTTTGATTTCAATTATTTAAGATTTAATTTACTATTTATCAAATCTATTAATAATAAAGAACAAGCAAGTATTGAAAAATATATGTATTTTAATATTAACACAACTCAATCTTAGTTTATCATCTTATTATTATCTCTTCAACAAAAAATTGTTAGATTAATAGACATTGCAACTATCAATTCAACTCTATCTTAGCCAATGAGTAAAAAAAATAAAAGAATAAAAAAAGAGAAAAATTAGAAAATGAATGAAATTAAGAATTCAAAATTATATTGTTCCAATTACAAATGACAAAAAAGATCTCTATTGACATATGTTGTTGGAGATTTAATAATTCATATTTATTATTTATGCATCTAAATTAATATGAATATTTACATATTTAATTTTTGATTTTGTTGGTGACTTGAAAAATATTTATCAAATAATAAAAAAAATAAAATTATATCCACGAATAAGGGTGGGCATTTGGTTCGATTCAGCCTGGACCAAATCGAGCTAATTAATTTGGTTCGGTTCTATATTTTTGTAACATATGCATTTTCAAAAAAAAAAAAAAAAAGAGGCGGTAAAAATATAAAAGGCAGTAAATAGATAAAAGAAAACACAAAACAAGCAAACACGCACGCGTGGGAGAGAGAGAGATTTTGACCCGAAAACCCGACCCGACCCGTGAACCCGACCCGGCCGTATCTCCATTTTCCGGCCACTACACCGGCCAAGGAAGGTACCGATCGGAAGCCCTTGAGCCGCTGGTTAGCTTCCCGTCGTCCTTACCGCCAGAAAACCGCCGGAAAGTCGTCGATCGAAGCTTGGATTTGCCGCGGGCTTGCCGCCGTGATTCGCCGCGATTCAGCCGGTTTCCGGCTGCCCCACCACCTGGAATTTGTTCCCTGCACGACCAGCTTCCATTTCCGACCATCCACAGCCACCGGAGACGCCGCTTTGCCGCCGGCCGACAACTTGAGAAATTGCGGCTGTTGAGCTAGATTCCGGCGTCGTTGCCGCGCGTGGGAGCTCACCGCCGGCACCGTTGGACTCAGCTCGGTCCAAACTATCTGACCTGAACTTCCCGACCGCCGTTGCTTGAATTCCGGCCACCGTTGACCGGCAAGGGCAATTCGGTAATTTCACCATTTTGAGGGCAATTTTGTACTTTGAAAACTTTGTGGACATTTATAATTAGAATTGAGGATAAATGGGTCATTACGATTTCGAGGGTAATTCGGTAATTCACAATTTTGGGAGTTTACGGACGCGAGGGTAGTTTCGTAATTTTATTAACACGGAAGTTGTATATAAAGGATAAATGTTCATTTCGAACGGTATTGTGTAAATTTCGTTATATTTTAGATTTACGGAAAGTAATTATGCCGTTTCGTTGATTTAGGAGGACCCGCGAGCGAGGATCAATCCGCGGGTGTGGACGACCGCCGAGTTTGACCATTGTCACTGTGAGTGGAATATATAAAACCTATTTTCATGGTCAATGATAATAATAAAGCATGTTTGTGAATTAAGTATTTTAAATGAACGAATTTAAATGATTTTCTCGAAATGGATTTGATTCACAAATTGATATGCTATTAAAAAATGGATGGTTACTGTTTTGTGGCATCGACTTTGAATTTTGAATATAAGAACAATGGATTTACATGTGTTTATAGAAAGAAAGGCATGATTTAAAGATTGTATTTAAAAGTATTAAATAGTACCCTTCCCCGTTTATCCGGTGGCCGGGACATGGCGGTACCCAGATAGTACGTCATTGCACGTCCGTCGAGGGCCGGATATGATGAGATACAGATATTGAGATACAGATGAGATATAGGCCTTTGGGGCCCGTCTGAGTACACACAGAGGCTTTGGGCCGTGTGCTCGGGCGCTTTTGTCTTTTGGGGACTGGATATGCATGCACAGATATGTTGAGATATGAGATGGCACTTCCCTGTCTATCCGGTGGCCGGGACATGACGGTACCCAGATAGTACGTCATTGCACGTCCGTCGAGGGCCGGATATGACGAGATTATTTCCCTGGGTACTTGTTTTCGTAATGGTTTTGATAATCGGCATTTGCTATGATAAATGTGATTTCCTTGATTTTATGCAGTATTATGTATTATTATTTTATCAGTGTATGATTTAAATTACGTAAGTTTACTAGAATTCTGATGATATTTTGATGACATTATTTCGAGAAAAGTGAATTGCTTTTACAGTAATTTACATTTTAAAAAGAAATTATTATCCACTCACTGAGCTCACTGAGTTTTATACTCAACCCGTTTAAACATATTTTTCCCCCCACAGGAGGTTGCAGGTACATGAACTCAACCCAGTGGCTGTAGATATTTTGAGTTTTTGGCCACGCTGTATCAGAAATTATAGATACTTGATGTTAGGGCATTTTGATCAGCTCATTATTTTGAGATTGTACAATTCTAGTGCATTATTCTTTTGAGATTAAAAATAGACCACTGTATAGTAAGATCAATTATATTATAGCCTTTTGGTACTTTCGAGATTATATTGGATAATATTCAGTGCTATAGTTGCAACTGTTGAGCGTTGAAGTTGGTTGTTCATTGGATTATTTGGAAGTGTTTATTTTACACATGTGCAAGATTGGAATGTTATATTTATAGGAGAAATTCTGCCAAATTTTCGGTAGAATTCTTATTAGATCAGCACATTTTGGATGAGTCTAGACAGACTCGACCTGTAGTTCGGGGCGGGTCGTTTCAATTTTGGTTTGTATTTGGTTCACAAATTCAAATAGTGCCCACCCCTATCCATGAACCTGAATATTAGCTCTTAATTATTAAGTAATTAGTTATTTATCTATCAAATTAAACCAACAGTGATGATTAAAATACTTAAATCCAATAATCCTTAATATAAAATATTGCATATTGTTGATAAATCCTATGGTACACATTTGTTATACTATTTATGTCGTAAAAGAACTTACAGTATCATAGAGTGACCTAATCTTTAATCTACTCAATTACATTTGTAAGTCGTAGATGGTAATTAAATGTAAAAATATTTTTAGGGTTAATTTGTCTTTTTCAAAAACTTTGAAGGATAAAAGGGTATTCTTATTGTAAAAATTAATTAATTATTGATGATTTATATTCTAAAAAAGTAAATGGTAAAATGTGAAGGGTTTGATTTCGATTGTGTTGCTATTATATATGAAATTTGACTTTATTATATTTGTTTTATTAATTAAAATAGAGGTAAAAGAAATTTATTTTTTAAAGATTTTGTTATTACTATAATGCTCTTATAAATACCAAAATTTTATGGAGGGTTTTATTAATAAAATAATCTTTATTATTGAATTGAAAATATATCAAACCTCAGAGAGGAAAAATGAAAATGACCTTTCTTAACCACAAAATATTGTTGCTAGCATATTCTATTAGGAGCATAGCTATTCTCATGCTTTACAAAATCAACATTAGTCTGTTAAAAATAATGGTACTTGAGAATAAATTTATGTCTTCACAGATTTGTTAGTGAATTGAACATAGTCGCTCTAGATAGGGATATATTCGATATTTACCTAGTTCAATTCCAATAAAATATGAGGTGAGATGGGTCATATAAAATTGTAAACAATAGAGCTAGCATCAAATATCTTTTGGTTTGTATATTTAAATTTTTATAATTTTTACTTATATAACAATAACATTTTTATGAATTGTCATTTGTACCTTCACCATTATTTATTTATTTTATAAGAATACTTCGTGCATCATTCATTCATTCAACAACTTATAAGTATATTTGTATAGAATTCAGAAGATGATCCATCCAAACCGTAAAATTATTAACAGACAAAGCTAATTTTGCTAAATGGTGAGCAACTCATTAACAATTCGGGAAGCATGTTAATACCATGTTATGAATTGACCTATCTTTTACCATGGAAGATATAATAATAAGAAGCAGACAACGTTGAAAATGACATGGAAGATCAGCTAGATCGCTGTATCTAGAAAAGTCAAGAATTAAGTTTTTATTTTTGTAGACGTTCTTTCTTTACTCGCTACTCGTTAAGGGAAAATCATTTTTTTCGACACTGAGTCATCACAAAATAACAACAGCCAGCCAATCTTTTTACTATTTACCTTTTAGTCAGTCCTTTGCCAAACTACCAGCTATAAATGTAATCTTGAAAGCCTTATTGCAACCTTAATCATTTATTGTTTATATAGAGCTTTCAAGTTATTGTTTATATGGAGCTTTCAAGTTATTGAAAAAGAGAGATCCCTGAAGAGCCACCACACTTGTATTCGAAGAAAGCAATAAAAGTTTCTTTATTCATAAACACTTAGCAATCTTTTAGACACCAGTTAGCAAGCTTTTATCAAGTAAGCAAATTAAATTTCTTCAATTTTATTTATTTATCTTTTGGGTTAAGAAATTTTGCCTAGTTAACGAAAGTATAATTTATATTTAAAACATTAACAAAAGGTCGGTTCTTATTATTATTCAAGGGAAAAGAGTTTTTGAAGAGAAGTGTTTTTGAAAATAAGTTTTTTTTTGACAAAAATAATAAAAACTTAGTAAAGGTTTATGCTAAATTTCTTGAAGTTTCTTTTAAAACATGGTCTCTACTAGCTCGTTTTGCTATTAATATGTTGAAAAGGGAGTTTTGGACGTCAGTCAGGAGCTTTAAAGTGTTTTCAATAGCATATTTTCAGAACCGATTTAATAAACTTTGAAAGGCCAGTTGCCAAGGCAATTTCTTATTTCAGAAATTGCCAGGGCAATTCTTTATTTCAGAAATTGCCAGGGCAATTCCTTATTTCAGAAATTGGGATTTCACTGCATATGAGTAGAAAACCAGTGATATATATTCTGATGGGTAACCCGAATGGAAACCCTATCAGTCTATACTATCGGTATAACAAGCCACTTACAAGTCTTCCCGCTCGTTTTTCTCCTTCGTCCACCATTTTCTCTTCTTTGGTATCAGAGCACTTCTTTTGTTATTTTTTAAATATATTTTATGTGTGTAGTTACAAGGCAGGCTTCATTCAGTTCATGATATATTTTCGCAATAGATAAATTTGATGATAATTTTGATAGTTTTTATAAAGAACCATTTGCTATTTTAGAAAGGATTCTGATGCTTAGATACAAGATCACCCTTACATAGAAATATTGTAATGTGCTTTAAAAATTGTGAAGTAGAAAAACTTAGTACAAGATGTTTCTTATCAGACAATCTTCGAGAAAAAAAGTTAGGAAATATAAAACTCCCAGTTGATTACACATGTCCACTAGCCCCTGAAACATAAAGAAAAATAAGTGTTAGACATAATGCACTCTTAAAATTTTCTGTGTTTGAGCATCTTATAATAACAAATTGAATTTATAAATTATAATGAAAATATAGCTTTAAAAATTAGAAACCGGTTATAAGACATAAGAAATTCATAAATATTTGTGCATGAATTTTCATAGGTTAGCATACTTTGATCTAGAAATTAACAACCATAGAAAAATAAAATTGAATTTGACAGAGAGAATTAAAGTCAGTTGTAACATACAGCATACAGAATATCAATTTAAGCATATGCGGCATATAGCAATAGTCAACAAAACTTTATTGTAGACTTATTAATCAATTTAGGACAACACCTAGAAGTCAACTTAGAAAAGCTAAAAGAACTCGTGCTAGGACTTGCACAATTTTTTGAAACTAATAACATTAATACATTAAGGAGAAATCTAGACTATATTAAAGAGTTGTTATCCGAATTCAATAGCCAAATTAGAAGATTCTCTATCAGAAAGGAAATTGTAGGATTAATCTAATTATTAGACATAAAAACACCTAAACCCATAGAGCTAGAAATTCAAAGTCTTGTAAAAACCTTCAAAGTTGAACTAGAGAATATTAAACATATAGAGAGTTACAAATACAATTAAATTCGACAAAATTAATAGTAAATGAATGAATTTAGAAAGACAATTAATAGAGTCATTAGCTGAATTAGAAAGTGAATCACCTAACATTAATCCCATGGGTCATTCTATGATGCCGTGATTAAAGTTGCAGCATCAATACCGTAATTAAATATAAATTATATAAAAAGACATATAACATAAAACTTGTAAATCAATATTAACTGTAAAATAAAACATAAATTTTAGAAATGGAACATAAGACTTGTAAATGGAAAGTAAAAAAAAAAAAAATTAATATAAAACTAGTAAAATTAATGTGTTACTAGTAAACAAAATAAAAAATTACAATTATATTATAAAACTAGTAAATTAACATTAACTGTAAAATAAAACATAAATTTTAGAAATTGAATATAAGACTTGTAAATAGAAGGTAAAAAAAGTAAATTAATATAAAACTAGTAAAATTAATGTGTTACTAGTAAACAAAACAAAAATTTACAATTATATTATAAAACTAGTAAATCAACACTAACTGTAAAATAAAACATAAATTTTAGAAATGGAACATAAAACTTGTAAATGGAAGGTAAAATAAGTAAATTAATATAAAATTAGTAAAATTAATGTGTTACTAGTAAACAAAACAAAAACTTGCAAATATAACATAACACTAGTAAATCAACACTAATTGTAAATAAAACATAAATTTTGGAAATGGAACATAAGATTTGTAAATGAAAAGTAAAACAAATAAATTAATGTAATACTAGTAAAATTAATGTGTTACTAGTAAACAAAACAAAAACTTGTAAATATAACATAAAACTAGTAAATCAACACTAACTGTAAAATAAAACATAAATTTTGGAAATGGAACATAAGACTTGTAAATGGAAGGTAAAACAAGTAAATTAATATAAAACTAGTAAAACTAATGAGTTACTAGTAAACAAAATAAAAACTTGTAAATATAACATAAAACTAGTAAATCAGCACTAACTATAAAATAAAATATAAATTTTAGAAATGGAACATAAGACTTGTAAAAGAAAAGTAAAACAAATAAATTAATGTAATACTAGTAAATTAATGTATTACTGGTAAATAAAACAGAAGCTTGCAAATATAATGTAAAACTGGTAAATCAACACTAACTGTAAAATAAAACATAAATTTTAGAAATGGAACATAAGACTTGTAAAAGAAAGGTAAAATAAGTAAATTACTATAAAACTGGTGAATTGATGTATTACTGGTAACTAAAATGAAAACTTACAAATATAACATAAAACAAGTAAATCAGCTTTAAGTGCAAAATAAAACATAAACTTTGTAAATTATGCCAAAAACTTATGAATAAAAGCTAAAATGAGTAAATTAATATAAGATTTACTATTAAAAAAAAGTTCATAGTTGTAAAATAAAATCTTATTATAATGTTATTAGTTTATATATTTGTTGCCTTTTTTATTTAAATTGAATAATGCTAGCTTTGCATTTATGTAATATGGTGTTTTATTAAAGATGAAATTTATTCTCAAAATCGGATTTTGAAAAAAATATTATTTTAATATTTTTTATAGTTGTTGTAAGATGAGGATATTTTGCATCTTTCTACACATCCTCAACAATAACCCTAAATGGTCTCTAAACACAAGTAAAAAGTTTGAAACTACACGATGTATGCATACAACTCAAAATTAAATCTAATTTTATTGACATATCATTTATGTGTCTAGTAATAAAAGAATTTTTTTATTTTGTTTTTGCTTGATCCACATCAAGATAAATAATTGCGCTTGATTAACTTGTGTAATAAATAGATATTATTATAAAAAAATGGGGAAAAAATATACAAATGTCCTAGAATAAATATAAAATTTATGGTTAAACCAATTTAATAAAACTTATTCTACTTTTTTTTAGTACAATTTTTTGTTTAATTAATGAGTAATTTTTTTCCATGTTTAATTAAAGAAAATATTTTTTTTATAAAATTATCACTAAAATTATATAAAAACAATGTTTATTTTTTAAATAATTAATAATCTTGTATAAATTTATTAGTTTTACTTTATATTTACTAATATTTATGTCTATCACGTTATTGATGCCGTAATTTTCATTATGGCATTATCGAAGTTTCCTAATCCCATAGGTTATAGTTTTAAAGAATTTAATGAAGACAATAATAATATACAACAAGCACAAGGTAATACTATTATTAAATTATTAGTCAAAGTTTGTAATAAATTAGAGGATTTGGAAGATAGACTTATTAAATTGGAAAGTAGCTTTTAAACCTGTAGAAAAAACAAAGACACCGTATCACATTTAGAGCTCAACAGTTGACTAGACAATTTAGATAGAGAACTAGATATATTAACCAAAAGAGTAGAAAGATTAAGTTTGTGGACCAATTTTAGTACCTAGGAAGGTAGATACAAAAGGCATTTTAGGACCTAAAGTAATATTACAAAGTAATGGAACTAATAAAAAATAGTAGTATAGATGTTACTATAGTTGAAAGAATTAGACAATCATTATTATTTTCTAGTAAAGGTAAAGAAATAATAGAAGGACAGAATATATAATGCATGAACAAAGTTCCAGATAAATTATTAGAAGCAGGTTTTAATCAAATTAGAAGGGAAAGTTTATCTAATGAAAGTATAATGTCAAAAATATATAGCAATTTATATATTTACATGAATGAGACTAAATTATCAGTCGTAAATAGAAGAGATATTAACTTTAATCAGTTTAGTGGGAAGAGATTATCTTAGAAAACAAAATTATATAGATATATACATATGGGAATAATAGTTGTAGGAATTCTTAGTCAAGCAAAAGAAGGCTTTGACACTAATGCACAATTATATTTATATGACAGTAGATTTTATGACCATAAGCAAGCTCAAATAGTTAGTGCAGAAATAGACTTAAAAAATAAAGCAACAATAGTAGGCAGTATACCTAATATAGACATAGACATTAATAAATTTTGTAAACATATTAAATTAAGTGTACAAACTAAAAGATATAAAATGAATGCAGAATGTAAAATCTTAGAATTAAAACATTTTTTCTAGGAAAGTCGTATAGTAAATATCATAAAAAATTTAGATTTGAAAGTAAAAATATATTAGATTTTTTCAAAAGTCAATATGTATAAATGATAGTACCAAATAAATTAAATAATAGTGAATTAAATGAACTTGAATGGATATTATCTAAATTAGAACAGGAGAATATGTTAGAAGTACGAGAAGCTAGTTACACATGTATGAACAAACAAAATCAAGTTATAGAGAGATAATAAAATGGATGAATTTGGTGTGATTGTAGGGAATAAAACTAGATTAGCGGCTGAAAGATACGACCAAGAAGAAAGAATTGATTTTGATGAAACGGTTCACTGTTATTGTGTCATAATAAAACAATACTAGGTTTTCTTCTTCATTTCTAGCAAACCCTTCACCGTTTTCTTTCTAGACCGCAGTGGTTGTGCTTTATGTCTTTAAAATCCTCCATTTCCTTATGTTTTCTTGCCAAATTGAAGCTATACAATCATTTTGAATCACTCAAGGAACATCTTTATCCGATCAAAACGTCTTTTCAAGCCCAAAATAAAAAATTCCCAATTTGAAACCCCACTGTCAGCCAAACCTCTCTTCAAAATTGACTGAATTTTCACCCATTTTTTTTAATCAAATTGAGCACCTACATTTTTTTCTATACCGTTCATTTACATTCTAACTGGTTCGTTTTCTCTCAAAACACCAAATTTCCCAAAACCTCCATTTGTGTATCTATGGCAATGATAGAGTCTTCAAGAGTTGGAACAAATAAAAACAAGTGGTTAGGAGGTATCAAGAACCTCCCAAGGAGGTTCCAAGGTTTGAAAGAATTAATTTTCCCACCCCCATGGCTAGACACTTCCAGACCCACATTATGAGTCGTAAGGTAATCGATTCTTACTATATGGGTTTGGATGATTTTGAGGAGTTAGTTGTGTGTGGTAGAAGTGTAAAGGAGATGTTGGAATCATGGAAAGATGCCTTGGGTATTGAGGAGATGGCGTACCCGAACCTTGTTAGAGTATTCTACTCTAACATAGAACTTTTTACTATAAAGGTAAATAGGCTAGTAACCAATGTTGGAGGGGTGCCCATTGTGTTCGATTTGAACTCTATTTTGGGTACTGAGGATGCAGGTTTATAGTTTTATACTTCTAAGAAAGAGCTTGATTTTTAGAATGTTGTCCCAAATGCTGCAGTTAGGAATATTTGTAGGCGTAACTACCTCACTAATGATATATGTTCCCTACCCTTTTGTTCTCAGCTTTTACTTCTTCAGGTTAGAATCCTCTACAATATCCTACAGTATATAGTTACCCGTAAGAAGGGTCATAGTGATGAGGTTACACGAATGGATGTAGGATTACTAGATTGCCTTCTCCGAAGAAGACTAATTAACTTAGGTTATGCTATTCTTCGTCATATGTCAACTACTCCAGTGGTCAACAAATAGGTTACTCCTATATAGGAGTGACATCAGTAAGATTTTGAGACAATTTAGAGTGCCTTTGAGTGAGACGGTCTATATGGAGACCAAAAAGTTAGGAGGGGAGGCCATCTCGGGGATAACATTCTATAGGAAAAATAAGGGGTGGGTTAAGATGATGAACAAGGATACTCTTATCGCCTCAGAAGATGATCGAGTGCTTAATGATGTCTATCTAATGGATCAGCTGCCTAATTTTAAACTAGGAGCTAGACCTCCAGTGCCAAATCAAGTTGCAGCAACACCAGCCGAGGAGGTAGAGGAACATGAGGGACATGACATGGATACCGATGAGTATACAGCTCCTGAGGAGCCTCCAATTTCTGAGGATATTATGCCGCCACTACTTAATGAAGTTCGAACACTTTTACAGCAGCAGCAGTAGCAGCTGCAATCTCAGTTTATTGCTTTCCAGCTTCAGTAGCAACACATTCTCGATCAACAATAGTAGTTTTTGGATAGCCAGCAATGCATTCTTTCTGTTCTCCATTTTCCACCACCTAGCTCTCTATCATATCCTTTGCAATAGTCCATTATTAGTTTCTGTACTTCGATTTCGCACATACATTCTTCATTCAACCTCTCTTGTGCTTATAACTTGTTATTCTTTATTCTTCCATCAAATCACACTTTGACCTTTCATTTGTGAACTATACACTGTGTGATGGAAAATTTTTTGTAATTTTCATTTTAACATCAAATTGAGTGGTTGAGAGTGTGGGAAACACTTGGGTTAAAAGGTTTGGGATAACCTCTGATTGTAAATGTTGATTGACACTTTGGAAGTCAATTGTAAAGATTTCGAAACCTTAGTGTGTAAGTCTTGGTTAGTGGAATCATCAAGCCTAGTGAGCTTGGAGGCATGGACATGGGTGAGGTTTTTCGAACCACGTAAAAATCTCATGTTCGATTCTTTTCCCCCTATCTCTTTACATTTAGATTGTTGTTATTTATTTGTTATTTGCTTAATTTTATTAAATATTTACTTTGGGCTTTGATTTAATTACTCCACAATTTTTAGAAACCCAATTTACCCCCTTAGGTTGCTCAGCTAGTATTTTAGAGGGCTAGGTTAAGAGATGCACCTATCACTTGAGAGTTGTTTCTGAAGGCTTTTCAAGAGAAATATTTCACTAAACAGGTTCGACATAAGATGGAGGCTGACTTCCTAAAATTGATTCAAGAACAAAGTCTGTTGTTAAGTATGAGGAATAGTTTACTGCCCTATCTCGATTTGCTCCTACCTTGGCCGCTAATAAGGGTAGTAAGTTTAGGAACTTCTTGGAGGGGTTATGTGCAAACATCAAAAGACGGTTGACCATCCTTCAGCTTAACAATTATGCCGATTTGGTGGACTAAGCAATTCTTGCTGAGAAGGATATTCTTGAAGCTCAAGCTACAAGAGATTAGAGGAATAAAAAGAACCGACAAGGTGGACCTCGAGATGGGAGTTTTCATAGGGAAGGCACCCGGTTTCAAAAGCATGTTGGCAAAGGTAATAAAGGGGGTAACTAGGGTGTCCGTGATACCACCACTCAAAAAAACTTTCTTAGTTGTCGACATTGTGGGAGGAGTCACCCTAGAGGATGTTATTAGAAAATTGGAGCTTATTTTACTTGTGGAGAAACTAGACATGGACTTATGGATTGCCCAAAGAGACGTAGTGGGACTATGAATGCTCAAATTGATGAAGGACAGGGGAAGAAACCCAAAGTACAAAGGCATGTCTTTGCATTGACTAAGAAAGATGTTGACGTGTCTAATAATGTAGTGTCAGGTACATTGTCTTTATTCTCTAGAGAAGCCAAGTTCTTTTTGACCTTGGTGCTACACATTCATTTATATTTTGTGCTTTTGCTCATTATGCTGACATGCTTACTAAGCCACTAGAACTTCATTTGTCAATTAGTACTCCTTTAGGTGATTGCATTTTGTTAGATAGTGTTTAGAAGTCCTATGTGATTAGCTTGTGCAATAGAAAATTTTTTGTGAATCTCCTACCTTTGGAGATGTATGATTTTGATTTCATATTAAAGATGGATTGGTTAGGACCTTATCATGCTTCGGTCAACTATTTTGCTGAGAAGATTGTTTTTCATTCACCTAGGGAGGAAGAATTTCATTTTCATGGGAATCAAATGAGTCATGGAGGCTTGATTTCTATAGTTAAAGCAGGGAAAATGCAAAAGAAACAGTGCGAAGGGTTTTTAGCTTATGTAATTATTGGTCATTCTGATAGAGTATACTTTAAGGACATACCTGAAGTATAAGTGAATTTGTTGAGGTATTTCCTGAGGATCTTCCAAGTCTACCTCTTGATCGAGAGGTTGAGTTTAGTATAGAACCACCCACTCGTATTGCACTTGTTTATAAGGCACCATATCAGATCGTACTTGTTGAGTAAAGGTTCAGTTGCAAGAGTTGCTAGACAAGGGTTACATTTGTCCTTGCGTGTCGCCTTGGAGTGCTCCTATTTTGTTTGTGAAAAAAAAAGATAGTACAATGAGGTTGTGTATTGATTACGGACAGTTGAATTTGGTTACTATTAAGAATAAGTAGCCTCTTCTTCAAATTGATGACCTCTTTGATCAATTACAAGGTGCTGTGATATTTTCTAAAATTGATTTACAATCTAGATATCATCGATGGAAAATCAGAAGTGCGGATGATTCAAAGTCAGCTTTTCAAAACTTGTTATAGGCATTACGAGTTCCTAGTTATGCCTTTTAGGTTAACTAATGCTCCTGCTGCGTTTATGGATTTGATGAAATAAAATTTCCCAACCTTATCTTGACCAGTTTTCTATTGTCTTTATTGATAACATATTGGTTTATTCTAAAGAACAAAGAGGAGAATGAGAAACACTTGAGGATTATGTTAGAAATATTGTGAGTGGAGAAGTTGTATGCAAAACTAAAGAAGTGTGAGTTTTGGCTTGATCATGTGGTGTTTCTAGGGCATATAGTGACAAACGATGGTATCTCAGTGGATGCGGCCAAGGTGAAGGTAATTGTAAATTGGTAAAGGCCTTCTAGTGCCACTGAAATAAAGAGCTTCTTAGGACTAACATGGTACTATAGGCTCTTTGTGAAAGGATTTTCTAGCCTTGTAGCACCGTTGACCAATTTGACTAAAAAGAATGTGAAGTTTACTTGGGATGAGGCGTGTGAAAAGAGATTCCAAAAACTCAAAAGTCGTTCGCTGTCTGCGCTTATCTTGACCTCCCTTCTGGTGGTTGAGCTTTTGTGATTTATAGTGATGCTTCTAGAAAATGATTGGTTTGTGTTCTAATGCAACATGGCAAAGATATAGTGGATGCATCTAGGCAGTTAAAGAGTCACTAACAAAACCATCTGACTCATGATTTAGAGTTGGCTGCTATATTATTTGCTCTAAAAATCTAGAGACATTATCTATATGCAGAGAGTTGTGAGATCTTTACCGATCACAAAAGTTTAAAGTACTTGTTTACTTAAGAGTTGAATTTGAGACAGTTGATGGTTGGAGTTGGTGAAGGATTTTGACTGCTTCGTTAATTGTCATCCTGATAAGGCAAACGTGGTAGCCGATGCCTAGAGAAGGAAATCATCTGGGTGCATGGCATGCTTTATCATCACACAAACCCATTTGATTGAAGACTTGAGGAGTTATGGGATCAAGGTCGTGATTTATGGGCAAGTAAACTTATTTGCACATTTAATAGCCCAACCCACTCTGATTGACAGAATTAAAATAGCTCAAAAGAACGAGTTAGAGCTCAATAAAATTCTTGAAAATGTGAACAAAGGATGGAAGCTGGAATTTAGACTTACCAATGGAGATGTCTTATGGTTGGGACAAAGGCTTTGTGTGTCGGTAGATGAAGGGCAAAATCTTAAAGGAAGCTCATGAATCATTTTATAGTATGTATGCATCCTGGTAGTACTAAGATGCATTGTGATCTAAAGGGTAGTTTTTATGGAGGAATATAAAGAATGATATTGCTACTTTTGTGTTTTAGTGTTTGGTTTGCCAACGAGTAAAGATTGAACATTAAAGACCAGTAGGAACTTTACAAACGCTTCCTATTGTGCAATGGAAATGGGAACACATAACCATGGATTTCATCTTTGGATTACCTCATTCTAAGAAAAGATGGGATTCCATTTGGGGAATTGTTGATCATTTAACGAAATCTGCTCACTTTTTAGAGAGGAGGAGTATAAATAATATGAGGCAACTACTAAGTTATTCATAAAAGAGATAGTGAGGCTTCATAGAGTGCCAGTGTCAATTATGTCTAATAGAGGCCCAGAGTACACTTCAAGATTTTGTCCTAGCTTACATAAAGATTTGGGGAAATTGAGATCTAACACTACTTTCTATCCACAAATAGATGGACAATCCTAAAGGCTATGCTTTGAGCTTGTGTACTAGATTTGAGTGGTGGTTGGGAAGAACACCTAAAGTTGATCGAGTTTGCTTATAATAATATCCAGCATCAGCATGGCTCCATTTGAGGCATTGTACAGAATAAAGTGTAGGTCCCTAATATGTTGGGATGAGATTGGTGTCATTTGAAAATGATTAGCTTAGATAGAATCGACCTTTTGGTTGATCCAGGTACTTGGAGAAAGCTTTTGGGTCCAGAATTGGTACAAATAATTGTTGATAAAAACAAGCTGATTAGAGAACATCTTCGAGTAGCTCAAAGCTGATAGAAGAGCTATCCAAACCATCGCAGACATGATTTGGAATTTTTAGAAGGAGACTTGATTTTCTTGAAGGTATTGCCATGGAAAGTGGTATTTTCAATTCAGGAAGAAAGGTAAGCTGCCCTAGGTTCATTGGACCATTTGAGATTTTAGAGAGAATTGGTCTTGTGGCCTACCACATAGCCTTATCACCTAGTTTGTCTATACTTTACAATGTATTCCACATGTCAAAGTTGAGGAAGTATATAGTGGACCTTTCACATGTATTGGACTATCAATCAATTCACATATTAGAAGACATGTCATACGAGGAGCAGCCTATCGGGATTGTTGATAGAAAAAAACAAGTTTAAAAAACTGGATCTATTTCTTTGGTCAAGATACATTGGATGAATCATTTTGTTGAGGAAGCTACATGGAAGCGAGACGCAGAAATGTTGGAGAAGTACCCTTAAATCTTCCATGCATAAGGTACTTTTGACAAAATTTTAATCAAGGAGGGGAGAAATTGTAACACCAAATCCCCATAATCTTAAACTATGGAAATTTTATTTTCTTAGAATTATAAATGACATTATTACCCTTATTAATTAGGATTGTTAATTCATAATTAGTATTCATGGGTAAGTTTGGAAAAAACTTATTTTTTCCAAAATCAATACGGTTTCTTAAGGTTCTCTATAAATTCACATTTTTTACTCCCTCTTCCAAATCCCTAAACTTAAGTGTTCTTTTTTGAATTTATCTTAGCTGGCCATCACACTTTTTTCATACCCTAGAATTTGAAATCTTGCTTAGGAGAGAGTCTTAACGGTTGGTAAGCCTTACTATCCCTATGTTGTATTTGATTCCTATGGTTGAGCTCGATTAAGGATTTTATTTACATGATTTTAGAATATTCTAGAATATTAGAATATTGCAATATTAATGATGATCCTTGAAAAGTATCTAGCTTATGTAAACTAGACATGTAGAGCTTATTGAATAAATTTTGTATTATAAGATTTGTCTTTGTTTTAGATTCTATATCGATTTTGGAATATGACATTAATGCACTGGAAAACTGTGATTTTAGCATAACAACTAAGTTCACAAAATTATTTGAAGTATCAAACAAACTTAAAAAATTTTGTAATTTTAAATAGAGATCAATATACATGTCTAGGTTTTTCAGTTTTAATTTCATAATTTTCTAATTAATCTATAATTTTAAAGAAATCTCGAAACCCAAACTGTTTTGTTAAGGTACTTTGAGATAGTTTTTAACTTGTCCAAAAGCAAATAGTTTTGAAAATGTTTTTGGTATCAGATCCTCTTGAAAACTGTATGTGAGATACCAATGGATCCAGAATAGTTCTGCATAATATTGTATCATTCTGATTATTAGATTAAGAGTTAAAAATTCATAGAATAAGACTTGTACGGGTATGAATTAGAAAATTAGGTTCTCAGAATAAGCTATTAATAGTCGTGTCTTGTATTTGTTTAAGGTGTTGGAGGTGTTTGGGGTTGTTAGAAGCTTAGAGGTGTGTTTAAATCATTGCTTTTATCGAGGAAAGGAATTTCATTCCTAATGTACTAGATATGTATGATTATTTTGATACTATTAAAAATTAATTGCTCTTCATAACAAAATTAGTTTATGTAAATGTTTTCAAATCTAAAAATTATGTTACTTTATGGTTTTAACATAATACAATAAATGCCTTTAAATATGTAATTTATTTTGATAAATGATTATTTTTTTATAAAATTGCCCACAAAATATTATAATGGAATTTGTTTTGCAAGCCTAATTCATTGTTATGATCTTTTATGAATCTAATATGAATGTTTTGTTCACATATATGATTAAGATTATTTATGAAATTTATTTAGAGGCCACCTTTTGAGACTATATAAGGGCCACCTCTCGAGTGCAGAGTGCCACAAAGTACCACATACAATATAAAGTGCCACGTATAAATTGTTACATATGTAAAATGAATTTAAATGTTTTGGCTCATTGTCCGTAGTTATTCTGATTTTAATTTTGATCGTATAATACGATATATATGCTTTTTTCGTATCTAGACTAGTACTGACCTTCTATTCTGAATGTGTATACGATATTCTGATTTTGATTTTGTTTCTGGCCAGATCACCGGGAGTATAGCGGACACTATGTGACATGAGCTAATCTTTGTTTTCTA
Organism: Murraya paniculata; assembly: GCA_030449075.1. Lineage (NCBI taxonomy): Eukaryota > Viridiplantae > Streptophyta > Magnoliopsida > Sapindales > Rutaceae > Murraya > Murraya paniculata. The sequence goes on along the minus strand of JAEVFN010000102.1, from coordinate 20,598 downwards.
TATATAAGCTATATGATTTGCTCCCATGATTAATTATTCTTTTGATATTCTAAATTACTGTGAATTTATATCATCTTGTTGCAATATGTCTTTTTATAAAACTTATAATTCATATCATATGTTTTGATAAAAGAAGGTTTACAATATTTTTTGTACCCGATAAGCCTAGTGTGTTGGTAATGATTTTACTTATTGAGTTGATGGTCTACTCCTCGTCATTACTTTTTGTACATTCAATAGCTTCTTGAGAGGTGTGCTTATCTCTAGGGCTCAAGATTTACTTACTTTTGGCTAGTTCAATAACAAAAGGATGAATTTCTATTTGGTTTAAATTTGTTTATCTTATGAACATAAAATTAGAGTTTTGAGACTTATGTTACATTTATGTCTTATTAGACTTGTGGAATTGTCGAATTGATCAACAAAATTTGAGGTATTTCAATTTGAAATTTCTTGTGTGAAAATTATGGTTTGTGAGTAACTTCTTTATCATGTGCTCCGCACGTATTAGATTTGAGGTATCACAATATACTACAAAAAAAAGAGCCTACTATGACAGTCTCTTGTGTGACAGCTTTTTGTTTGAAGACCTACAACAATAGGCTTGTGATAGATTTTATTTCCATAATGAATTTACGACATACTTCTGATAAACATTTCGTCTATCAACAATTCATGACTAGATTTTTATTTTAACTTGAATTGTGCTAGTTTGATTTTATTTTCAAAAATATTTTGCTACCAACATTTAATTATAAAAGGAAATGTTACAGTGAAACAACAACATTTCTTGATATAAAATTTATAATTTTAAATTATAATTAGAAATTTTGTAAATGAAATAAAACGCATTATTTTATAAGGAAGGAAACATAAAATGTAACGTTTTGTGAGGAGAGAACTAAAAAACTTTCTAAGAGTTGAGAAAATTTTTGTTCAACACTCGCAAATCTCAAAACACAGCACATTGTAAACCCACAAAATGCACAATAAACCAACGATACCCAAATACTCGTAGTTAGACACCGTTCTCACTAACTGCCATTCTCGTCGCTTTTCTACACTGTTTGTGCCTGCTATTTTCACTCAATCATCTCTCTTTGGTACAGCTAAATAAGTCTTAAACTGTAGCCTAAATCATAGCTAGAATGAATACCAAATTGGGAATGACAAGCACGACTACCATGACACTTTTGGTGACTGTAAGAAACTCAAACTCTTGCCATGAAAGAAAACCCAAACCCTAGTCGTTGAAATTAAAACCCTAGCCTTCACTGTCAATTGAAGCTTAATACTCATTGGTAAGTCACTGCAGTATTTGCATGTTTTTAATTTCCATTTCCTGAATTAGATTGCTTAAAGTTAATTGATTTACTGGTTTTAACAGTTAATTATTAGAGTTTTTAGTATTTGGCATTTATTGACTTTCATTTAAATTGCTTGAAGCTATATTTTTTTATTTTTTAGATTAAATTACAATTTTATTTCTCTTAAATCTAGATACATTTTGCTTAGGAGACCAATTCTATATATTGACAATATTGTTAAAGTCTATGCAAGAGCCTAGCCTTATTTTATCTACAGAATGTCAATATGCATGCATATCATTACTTAATGTTTTACATTTGTGGTTTTTCTTGACTATCAAACCATCGATATCCTACTGGTATCCAGAAGTTTTCAATGATTTTACCTACCTCTGTAATTTTTGAAAAGATTGATTTTTAGAAAGATTTATCAACTACAATTAGGTGATTTTGTATAAGAAGAAGCTTCATGTTTTGCTTAGTTGAGAGTGCAAAGGACTGGTGTTAATGTTGCATATGATTAGATTCTAAATTTTAGGGCCACTGCACTTAATTTGGCCCACCTGATCTATTGCTACTAAAACGTAAATATTATTGGGAAGTGAAAAGTATTACTTATATAGTCTTTACATGTTGTGATATTTGTTGGGACATGACATTCCCTAAATGCCTTTTTTTTTTCACTTTTTATGGTCATGATCTCAGTTTTTTGTTCATGAAATAAATATATGCCGTGGATTCACTTAATTTTACCATTTGATTAATATATTTTACTATACCAAACATCTGGATTAAGAATGCACTCTGTGTGTGCAGCATGTTGGTTTGCTACATCCACATATAAAATGTGCGTATGACTAATACATTAACGTGGGGTTGTGGAAATGTAAATGTTATTTTGTTTTATATGTTGGAGTAGCTCGCTATTTTCTTTTCTTATTTACAAGGAACATGTTTTGTGTAGCATAAAGTGTTTTTCTTAATGATTTATATTTGTACCCAAATCTATTCCTAAATGTTGATTTGGTGACTTGTACTAATCTTCCCTTTAGGATTTTATTGAACTTATCCCATGTAATGTATATGAGGGGACATTCTAAACATCTTCTGTTTTATCTGGATATGAACATACATTGTCTTTTTGAGTCAGATTGATTAATTCTAAAATGCTTTCACAATAATCAATTTTTCTTGGCTCTTTTCTCTTTCTAATATTTGCTTGCTATTTCTCTTTTGTTGTCTTTTTTTGGTTCTTTGACTTGGAGTTTTTGGTCAATGCCTCCTCCAAATGCATTTATTTCCTTTATATTTTTTAATCTATAGGCAAGGGGCTCATGCCTAAACCCCCACCCTATGTTGGTTTTAAATTAAAAAAATTTGTCAACAGCTTCGTAATTAAAAGAGCCAAGAAAAATGAAATCAGAATATCAACTAACAAATGTAAAAAGTAGAATATAAATGTAGATTTATTGCAAGTAAAATAACAGTTACAATTCAGTACAGAATACCTTTTAACTCTAAGCACATGCAATTACGTTCTACTACTATCCTATAATGTTAATCTTGTCATTATTCAATCTCAATGGCCTCACCTCCCTCGTGTACATAGTCTACTTGATTGTCGTCATTACATGCATCAATTCTAATTATTCTTGGTAGTTCTTTGTTGAAAGGAATGTGCCCCTTCATACTATGCGCACCTATATTATTTCCAAAATTAGAAGTGCCTCTAAAATGCATGAAACAAATAACTGACTATTTCTTATCAACTGGTTAGTAGCATAAAATACTAGCTTGGTTTGTGAACCCAAAATAAAGGGGTAAGTCTGGTGACTTATTCGATGAAGGTCCACCAATGTGAATCCAAGCTCATCAATTTTTACACCACCCCTATTTTTACCCAATTATACCTGAATAGACGTATTTTAAACATATGTAGTCAAATTGCCAAATCTCATCAATCACTCTATAATAGGTGGTCATATCACCAATTTTAGGATTTTTGTCTTTTGAATAGCTATTTGCATTGTTTCTGCAACAATATTCACGCCATAAATTTGGCCCACCCGTTGTCATTATGTTTTTGTGTTAAAAATTAAAATTCATTGATGTAATAATCATTGTACTTTAGCACACGTGCACGAGGTCTGTGGGCTTACTATCATAATGTATTTGAGATATTTTCATTATTGTCCATGAAATTGGAGACCAAACAAGTTATAATGAATTTTATGAGCTTAATAAATGAATTATTTCATAAAAGAAATTATGATGAATATTAGAATTTTTTGTATTAACCTCTTGTGATAACCAATATGCAAAAGAGCAATTATGTTTCTCTTTTTACCATCTTTGGTCTTTTGCTTTGTGTGAAAATTGACGTTGTACATACTCCGTATATACACTAACAAGAAGTGAAAAAAATAAAACTTATTAGAATTAATATTGTTGAAAATAAATCAATGTTCGATGAAAATCATGAATTTATAGTAATAAATACCTAATGAAGGGTGGATTTCTTTAGTATTTTGCAACAAGTATTAATGAGCTTGAGAAAACAACTTACATTCAACAAGAGCCGATTGCCCACCACCCATAGGCTTTTGAATGATGAGTTTTCCATGTATCTAGGTGGATTCCCAATCGTTTGCATGTTGGATAAGTACCTAGCATAAAATTCAAAAGCTTCTTCTGCAATATAGCACTTTGTAATGCATCCTTCAAGCCCATAATGGTTATTAGCATTTCCTTTAAGGGGTTTCATGTTCCTCTTAAATGGATGCATTTTGTGTAAATTTTTTTATACTCACAGAAGCGCATGAATCTGTTATAGTATAGATTTGTGGTGATGGGTGTCGATACCACAAGGAAGTAGATTTAATTATGCATATGGTTAATTTTCTAAGTATATATGTGAGTTGGTTGCAAGTGACTTCTTTTTATTATCTTAAGTTTTAAAATAAAATGACGGGCATGAATTATAAATGAAAACTATGCAAATGAAGTGCTTGAGTCTTTGGATTCACACTTAACATTTCATTATGGGCTTAATATTTCTTTTTTAGATCCAATTAATTTATGATGGGGCATTTCCACTCATAATCCCCACTCCTATAAATATGGCATCAATCGCTCAGTACGCCAGACAGTAATGATCTTTCACTAAGTTTTGTGTCAATAACACGTTGTGCTCGATGATAATAATAGTTTGGTGTCAAGAACACGTTGTGCTCGATGATAATAATCTTTCTATCGACAACGTGGCAAGACCATCCACTAACTGGCTTAGATGTACTCTTTGTCAATATTGAGTCAAGACAACCCATAAATACTAGAAGAAAATTTCTCTCTAATAAATATGGTGCTAGGTGCTAAGTGCTCATTGTGTCAGACAATAACGACCTTTCACTAAAGAGCCGGTGTACCATGTAAAATCTAGACAAAATACACTGTCTGTCGATAATGAGTCAAAATAACCCATAAATCAGAGAGAAAAAGAAAATAAACTTACTAAATTAAGTCTAAGAATCATGTTGAGAATTCACCTTCAGCCCAAGCCTGAAATTAAATTAACTACTCATAATTGAACTAGGGGTAAAATGATAATTTTATAAAAATACATAGAAAATATAGGATGGAGAGAGAATTACAGAAACTGGAGCTCAAAAATGAATTCAACAAAGTCAAATTTGACTGAGAACCCGCTATTTACAGATACAATGGGTAAATCATGGCCATCGAATGAAAACAATTTAAACGCTTAGGATTGCGCCACATGACGAGCTTTGGTTGCCTGGAACACATCATCAGTCAACACCACATTAACATTTCAGTCCAATAAGATGCTGTCACGTCATCGGTCAATGCCACATCAGCATTTTAGTCCAATAGAATCCTGCCACATCATTAGTCAACGCCACATCATTGATCCAATAAGATGTTGCCACGTCATCGGTGAATTCCAAGTCATCAGTTAATGCCACATTATCATACCATATATGTGAACAGTGCCATACTTGTGAATAATGCTGTATACATGAATAGTGTCGAATACCTCTTTGTACTCCTCTTAAGGTTTTCAACCACTCTGAGTTCAAAAATATTATCCGTTTTGCTGTCTAACTTCTCGTTAGTTGTGAAATGGATAAAATATCCCTAAAATATACAAAATATTTAAATTATAATAAAACACATGTAATAAAAGCTTAGAGGATTTAAACACATAAAAGTAGAAACAGTAGTGAGACTTGGAGCACAAAATATCAATTTTACCTTTTATAAATATGCATTCTTCAGTACTCAACACCTCCCAACTAGCTTATTGCTAGTCTTTAGCAAATTAAGTGATAAAATCTAACAAAATTCAAACTGAAATTTGTTTACCAAATAAATGAACTTTCTAAAAAATTGTGTTCTTCCTCTTTGCTACTCAACAATCAATCAACAATTTAGCAAACCATCTTTAGTGCTTAGCAACGTATGACATAATGATTATGGGGTTTGGTCAAAATAAAGCAATACTTTCATTCTTACCATCTCATCAGAGTTTTTTCTATAGACAGCAGGTTTACTTATATTATATCTCCAACCAACTCTAACTGTTTTACGCAAATACTCTCTGCTTGCTAGGGTAGGAGGCCTGGTTACTATGAAAGAGTTGGGTTGGACAAATCAAACTCTCACCGTCTGATGCGAACACTCTTTGCTTGTTGAGGCATCAGACCTGATTACCAAGTAAAAGTTCACACAATCTTGATCAGCTCTCATCGTTTGACACGAATACTCTCTGCTTGTTGAGGTAGAAGACCCGGTTACCAAGTGAGAGTGTCTTTTTTTCCTTTTTTTTTTTTTATCTTTTTCTTTTTTTTCCTCATTTTTTTGTTTTCTTTTTTAGGGGTAAACATTGCCTTTAGGCTTTGCTCACGAATGAAACAAAAGGACTAGATATTACAAAATCTCAACTTACCACCTCCATCACTTATCTCGTGTGTGTGTGTCTAGACGAGTCTGTTGAATCTCTCAAGATGGCTAAGATAGACAAAAAAGGTTAGTCAATAATATCAACAAAATTCAAAAATTTAATTTTTTTAATTGTTTTTTTAACTAAACATTAAGACTAGGAAGATGCATTTCTAGAGTAATTAAACTCTATATTCGGCCATCTTCTACTCAAAAATTCAGAAATGAATATTAAAAACATCACCAGGACTAAAAAGATGTGTTTTTGTACTCAACCATCTTTTGAAAAGATGCTTTTTTGTACAAAGCCATATTCAGAAATGGTTTGTAAAACATCACCAAGACTGAAATGATACGTTTCTGTACTCAACTATCTTTTGAAAAGATGATTTTCTGTACTAAGCCATCTTCAGAAAGGGTTAGTAAGATTACAAGAACACAACTATTATTTATTCCACAATTGTCAACTATTCCCTCCCTCCAACCAGAACGAGACATTAATATCAATATCTTGAAAGAAAGAAATAGAATTTATAAGACAAAACTAAACACTGCAATAGAAAATACTTACAAACGGATAGTTAAATCTAATTTGTGCTTCTTACTACTACCACTTCCATCATCAGTCAACCAATCCAACATAAGCGTCTTGAGATCTGGCTTTGGTCTGCAAGCTTCTAAAAGATCAAGTACCTCATTAGTAGTAGGAGCACAAATAAAGAGTTTTTTTCACTACATATGAAATGAAATGATTTTTAATTGCATCGTTAATAAAAGCTATGAAGCCATCATAAAAGTTATTAACATTTAACAAATCGATAAATTTTTTATGAATGTTCAAATGGGCCGAAGAAGCAAATGTGATTAGCACCTCTAGAGTTGCAAGATCTCTTGGTAGAAAATGAAAGTGTCAGCATGTTTTAGCATTTTGGATTGGTAGAAAATGAAAGTGTCAGCATGTTTTAGCATTTTGGTTATTCTTTCTTGCATACCTGAGACAACCAACTCTTCTCCAATTAGTGAGCTTGACAGACATTTAAGAGGTTTTAAAGCTTTTGAGATGATACTGAGCACTTGGCTTCCTCTGGTGTAAGCAACTTTGGAGACAAGTCTTGATAACCTTCGGTCATCTCCTCCACATACTAGGTGTATCTTTCTTTTTGCTAATACTCAACCAAGATCTGTAGCTGCTTGAACAAATTCTCTATATTTGCCATAGTGAAACCTAGAAAGCACACAAATATTTTTGAGTTGTCTGCTCAAACTGGCTGCCATTTGGAAAATATCAAAAACAATATGTGAATGCTTGAAAAAAATGCTCATATTTAAAGATCTTGATGATAGATATAGTGATACACAACTGTAAATGGGCTAGATTTGTCAAATGACGCATAAAGCTCGTGGGTCACTTATTTAAAAGCAAAGAGTAAAAAGAAACAAACAATGGTTAGATAAAAATCACAGCAATAAAAGCAATAATGCAAATAGTAAATTGAAAAGATATGTACTGGTAGTTGTGATTGTGGCTCACATCTTCCTCTAGTTTTATGTCTATAAACGGCTTGAACACCCTCTATGAGTCGAGGATATACTTCCCATCCAGTTTTCTTATAAACTAGCAAATTAGGTCATTTATAGTCAGATTTCTGAGACTGTATTGTGCATGTTCTTTTTTGTAATAATGACCATAATTAGGAAATTGGATGCTGTATGTATCCACTGGGATGCGTTTCAAAAGACAAAAGGATATCATCTGATAACTCCTTATTCAAGCAATCGCTAATGAATTTAATCGTATCTTTCCTATTGTGAAACAGGATTCCTAAAGAAGTACTTGGTTTTCTATAGCATTGCATTCTGGCACACTTATGGCAAAAAACTAAAAGCCATGCAGCTCTTCATTTTCTTGCACAATTTCCTTTCCCACAACCAGGCATGTAGGCAACAAATTTAGAAGGTAATTCCCTTGCTAACTATGCTTTAGCTTCAATTAATCAATGAATGTTAACAAAGATTTCATGATTTCAGCTGTCTCTACAGCACAGGAAGACATCCCCATTTACGGTTTTTCCTCTGATGGCTATCCTATCTACCATGATAAGATTGATGGTCATTTTCTTTGGGATATTCCTGAGTCACATATGTGCAATCCTGATTGCCCTTGTTTGGAGGATTTCTCCGACGATGAGTCTGATTACTCTCGTCGACACAAGAGGCCCAAGAAAAAGCAAACTTCTCCTTCTCTTTCACCTTGTAAAACTTTTTCCCCCTTACCTCCAGATAAAGACAACTCCGCAGCCCTTTTACCCATCTACCAGAAAGGACTGCGTTACTTACAGAAACACAAATCTTTCTAGAACTGGCGTCCTCAACCTCAGGCTTGCCAAATTCCAAGTCCTCAACCCCAGGCTTGCATGATGTTCTCCTCTACATCAAGTTCCTGCTAGGAACAATTCCCTTATTTGGAGAAACATAATAATCCTCAGACAAAGGTTGCTACTCGACCTTTCGTCCCTTCTCCTGTCACTCCCACAGGACAACATGAAGACCCAAGACCTTTTGAGTTAGTCCTAAATTGACAAACTCAAAATGCCAGAGCACAAAACCAAGCTCTGCAGACTATTGACGCCAAACTTGACACTATTGCTTCTCAGGTTAGACATACAAATACCAAGATAGATACCATAGAAGCTCAGATGGAAAAGATCTATCTTGACCTCAAGGTTAGGATATCTCAGCTGGATTCAGATCTCCATGCTATGATCAGAGAACATTATTGGGGTCCTGAATTTGATTTGATAGAAAGGAAGCAGAGATCAGAAAATTAAAAGCTGAACTTGCCAGGATTGATGCAGAAAAACAACAACCTTCCCTGTTTGCCAAAACACAATCTCTTCCTATACCTAACCCTTCTTTTGGGACTTATCAACCTTTCTACAATCCACCATCTCATAATCAACCCTTCGATTATGCCAGATTTTTTGGCTTATCTCATACCTCTTTTTACCTATCAGCCCAAAGAACAACTCCTTCTAGGCCAATGACTAAGCCTACCCGAACATATTCCTAGACTCTTGATCCTTCCAAACCAACCTCATCCTCCCAAGTTCCTATAGCCCCAGCTTCTCCTCTAGCCACTCCTGACCTAACAAGAGACAAGGCTCCTCTCCATCAATATTCATCCCAAGCTATTTTATTAGATGACTCTTTTGCCTCTGAGTCTTCATCCTCGGACTTTTATACAGAAAGCATTTCTTCATCAGACTCTGAATCTGCTTATGCAGATGTCTCTAAGCTTCTCATGGTCCAACCCTCTACGGGATCCAATGAGCCTCCACCAATATCTTCCCCTCTTGATACTCCAATCATAGAAGAAGCTGAAGGAGATTCTCCTCCTCCTCCCCCCGATACTACCTCTAAATCCTCAAATGGCCCTTGGTTTACTTTTGATGATATTCCGAGAACCAAGTAGAATGCTCGCTTCCAGGAATTCTCTGCCTGGATCGATGTTCAAATGCTCAGGCCAGGTATCACGGTCCTATCTGTTCTTAAAGAATTTAGTTCTCATTTTACTGGATTTCTACGGGATTGGTTTGATAGTCTCAGGTCATACCGCCAACTCCAGTTTGTTCAAATTCCTGAAGCTTCTACAGCTTTGGGACTTATCTATGAATAATTCCTAGGAGAACCAGCCACAACCCAAGAATTAGCTCGCCGTGAATATCACCAGATGAAGTGATGTTCCTTACAGCTCAAGGATCTTGACTTCCACTATAAGAGAATGTCTACTCTTTACTATAAGCTTAATGGTTTTAATGAAGCTTCATTAAAACATGTTTTCGTAGCATATCTCCCACCTGAGCTCCAACAAGAACTCTAGTGACAACTTAATGTGCATCATCTAGAGGTAAATAATTTATCTTTGGGAAAGCTCTATCAGTTTGTTGTTGGCTGCCTTGAAAAGCTCTGTGAGCAGAAGGAATTCTTTCATGATCTCATTGAAAACAAGCAACCTTGCAAGTCTGCTTGTAAAAAACCCCATCTTGCTATCAAATGTAAGAGTGAAAAGCACTATGACTGCAAACCCAAAAAGAAATCCCATTTCTATAAACATCCAGTCACCTACAAAACCAAATCCAAACATTCTAAACCATACCGGTTTTTTAAGAAAAAAGATTCAGGCCCGTACCACAAGAGCAAGAGCAGTAGATGTTTCATCTGTAAAAGGAAAGGCCACTTCGCAAAAGATTATCCTAACCGACCAGCTAAGGCAGTCCGCCTTGTCAAACATCTTCAGTAATCTTCCTCACTCTCAGATACTGAAGATATTGAGTCCTTATATACGGAGGAGGATGATTATGATGGACATACTGTCTTTGCTCTTGATGAGTCCTATGAGTCCTAAGATAGTGAAGGATTCTCAGTCATTCAGACAATCCAGCAACTCCAAGTCTCTCAAACCTCATTCCTTACCCCATCAGTCAAAATTCACCTCCTTCCTGCCAAATTTGATAAGCCTATCTCACTCATTGGCTTCATGGACACCGGTGCTCAAAAAAGCATGCTCAACCTTTCCATCCTCCCTGATCAGTATTAGGAAAGACATGTTGAGTATTTTCGGGCTACAAACAGCCAGTTATTCCAGACTGATCTCATTACCAAAAAACCCATTGGAATCTAATTCTTTCCAAATTGTACCATCTAGGTTAAGCTTATTGGTTCTACACTTCCTGACAAAGATCTTTTGATCGGTTTTGATATCCTCCACCTTGTCAAGAAACTCTACATTACAGTCTCAGGCATTCGTTATAAACAGATGTTTCAACCATACACTGATGTGCCTAAGCTGTTTGCATTATCTGATGCCTCTGCTCCTTATCAGCCTCTCATAGATAAGTTTCTTCCCTTTTGTCCTGAAAATCATAATCAATTCTCTCATAAAATTACCTTTCAAGCTTAATGAAGACATAAACCCTACAAAGGCCACACACCCATGTATGACCCCTTCTGATCTTAAACTCGCTCAAGATAAGTGTTTGCAACCTTAGCCCAGGGTCTCATTGAGCCAGCCCATTCTGATTGGGCCTGTCAAGCCTTCTATGTTGAGAAGCGTTCTGAACTTCTCAAGGGAATGAAGAGACTTGTCATTGACTATCAACCTTTAAACTGTTTCCTAAAGAATGACAAGTTCCCTCTTTCAAAGATTAGATCTTTATTTGTCCACATCCGTGATGCTAAGGTCTTTTCTAAATTTGATCTTAAATCCGGATTTTGGCAATTAGGAATTTGCCCTTCAGACAGACCTAAAATAGCTTTCTGTTTTCCTAATGCCCATTACCAATGGACGGTGATGCATTTCGGTCTAAAGGTTGCTCCATCTTTATTCCTAAAGGCCATGATCAGAATCTTTGAACCCATCCTCCCTCATGCCTTAATTTACATTGATGACATGCATATTTTCTCTCTAGATCATGATTCTCATAAAAAACTCCTCAACCACTTCCTACAACTGATTGACTCCCATGGTATTATGCTCTTCTAAAAATAGAGTATCTTAGGTCAAACCTCCATTGAGTTTTTGGGAATGGTCCTCGAAGTCATTATCATCATGGTCCCCATATTGCTCAAGAATTACTCCATTTCCCTGACTAGAATTTATCTCGAAAGCAAATTCAACAATTTCTCGAAATTGTCAATTATCTTTGGGATTTCCTTCCACATGTTACCCAGCACACTAGCTAGCTGTCCAAGATGCTAAAAAAGTCTACCCTCCTTGGGGTCCCTCTCAGACAACAACTGTCCAACAACTTAAGTAGCTTTCACAACAACCTTTACCTTTAAAGATTCCTACTGATGGCCAGCGCATACTCTAAACTGATGCCAGTGATGAGTACTGGGGAGCCATGCTTTTAGAAAAGGTAAATGGTCAAGAATTTTATTGTGCCCACGCCAGCGGTCAATTAAAGAATCTGAAAAGCATTACCACGTGATCTATAAAGCGATGCTAGCTGTCAAATATGGAATTCAAAAAGTTAAATTTCATCTTGTGGGGCACACTTTCCTAGTCAGATTGGACAACTCATCTTTCCTAAAAATCCTAGAATTCAAAAATAAGTCACTACCCGACAAACAACTTCTCAGGCTAAAAATCTAGTTTTCTCTGTATGATTTTTCCGTCTAACATATAAAAAGTGATCAGAACCTTATCCCTGATCTACTATCCAGACCACCTAAAGCCATTTTCATCTCTTCCTCCTTTTCTTTTCTAGTTATAGCCATGGCATCTCCGTTGCCCTCTTCAACTACCACAAAAAAATCTTTTCCTTGCAACCTTACTTTCTCCTCGCCATACCAAATACAAGATTTTGCCAAAATGTTTGTTTTCAGGTATTTTATGAAAATGTACCGATTTCATCCTCAACCCTCTGGGTTTCCTAATTTTCACCCTGATCATCTGTTTTTAATCGGTCTCACTATAGACCCAACTAGAGCCATCACAGAAGATGAACTATGGTTTATATGGTGCCTCACCATCCTGTATGCAACCAAACTTGTTTTCCCGGTTTTCTCTGTCTTACAGCTCCTTCTTGCACCTGCTGAAAGTCCTTCCTTACTATGGACTCTCCTTGAATGGTTTTCTCTTCTTCCTTGGTGACGAAAACAACTTCAAGAAATCAGTGATCGATATCATCTCCATCACTTTCCAAAACAAGAAGGAGAGCTACACTCTAGTTCATTGTCCATCGTCCTTATTTTCAACACCCTATTACAAAATTATTATGGACACAAGACCAAGCGTATGAATGGCAGACAGTGCCTCATCCTTTCCCTCTTAAACATGACCCACACCTTATCAACCACGTCCGGCCACCTACAACTGATATTCATCATACTTCACTGGACCCACATCATGAGCTCTTGGCCATTCCATCCCCAAGCTCTCATAACATACCCCAGACTAGTGGTATCCTCCTCAAGGAAGAACGACCGGACTACACTGACATATTATTCCAAGACTCTCAAGATCCCTGGGAAGACATTACCTCTCTATTACAGACATCCAGTAACAGTCCCCAGTACGCCTCGGCTCCATCAGGCTTGGCCCCACCATCTCACGCTCCAGCCAACTCATCCAGCATTATGGAACACCACTATTCTAACTTGCCTTGGTGGAAGGAATCTTTTGCGAAAATTGACAGCGATGTTGATAATCTCTCTCCATCACACAGCTTTTAAGATAGTGGCCAGCTGTCTAATTTTCTTTATCTTGTGTCAAGTGTGCTTTAATTATTGTAGCGTGTTTTTTCTTTTGTCGTCTGGCAATCATGATAGGGGTCCTGTCCTATCTTGGTTTTCTATTTAAGGTGTGCTCTCCTCTTTGTTTTTCAAGGAGAATTTGAGAAATAAAATCCTTTGTGAGTTATCTTCTCCATGACTTTCTAAGTTTCTCTCTTCCTTCTTTATTAATTAAGAAGAAGAACAAGCATTCATAATAGTTCATCTCTCATCCTTTAACGAGTATGCTTTGCACTCGCCTCTCTGTAGGATCTTGTGCATTAGAAAGTTTTCAGTTTCAGTCCCTATTTTTGAACCAGTTTAAGGAAGTTATTAAACCACAGTTCACCCTATCTTAGGTCGTGGTGGCATTTTCTTTGGGTGGTAAGTGGATGGTTATTTTCTTCTACTGGTATTAGAATTTCTGGATATATCGTTTGGAAACTCAAGCATGTGGGCTATGGGTCCAAAGGGCAATTTGTTTGCCATTGCTCTGGTATAACAATGCCACGTACTCCGTATAGACTAATATTAGAGCCAGGTTTTATAACCGGTATACTAGTTGGTGATGCAAGGTGGCTATTTTGGTAATTTTCAGACTGCTTCTCAGGTCAGACATACAGCTACCAAGATAGATACCATAGAAGCTTAGATGGAAAAGATCTATCTTGACCTCAAGGCTAGGATATCTTAGCTGGATTCAGATCTCCATGCTATGATTAGAGAACATTATTGGGGTCCTGAATTTCATAGAATGGAAGCAGAGATCAGAAAATTAAAAGTTGAACTTGCCAGGATTGATGTAGACAAACAACAACCTTCCTTGTTTGCCAAAACACAATCTCTTCCTATACCTACTCCTTCCTTGTTTGCCAAAACACAATCTCTTCCTATACCTACTCCTTCCTTGTTTGCCAAAACACAATCTCTTCCTATACCTACTCCTTCCTTTGGGACTTATCAACCTTTCTACAATCCACCATCTCATAATCAACCCTCCGATTATGCCATATTTTTTGGCTTATCTCATTTTCCCAGACTCTTGATCCTTCCAAACCAACCTCATCCTCCCAGGTTCTTACAGCCCCAGCTTCTCCTCAAGTTTCTCTAGATTTACCAACACCAGCCACCCAGGCTCCTACAGCCCCAGCTTCTCCTCAAGCCACTCCTAACCTAACAAGAGACAAGGGTCTTCTCCATCAATATTCATCCCAAGCTATTTTATCAGATGACTCTTCTGCCTCTGAGTCTTCATCCTCAGACTCTTATACATAAAGCATTTCTTCATTAGACTCTGAATCTACTTATGCAGATGTCTCTAAGCTTCTCATGGTCCAACCTTCTACGGGATCAAATGAGCCTCCACCAACATCTTCCCCTCCTGATACTCCAATCGTAGAAGAAGCTGAAGGAGATTCTCCTCCTCCTCCTCCTGATACTACCTCTAAACCTTCAAATGGCCCTTGGTTTACTTTTGATGATATTCCGAGAACCAAGTGGAATGCTCGTTTCCAGGAATTCTCTGCCTGGATCGATGTTCATATGTTTGAACCAAGCTTTGTAGATTATGAGGAGTGCATTCTGAGGAATAGAAGGAAATTGCTTGTGAAGCTTTGCAAGACCTGAGTTCATATCCATACCTTGGAGAATACTAGTTATTGTGGAAAATTGAAGGAACCAATTTTAATAGTCACAAAGTACTGTTGTTCGCCACTTAACTAGAATGACAAATGATAACACACCAAAGAAAAGAAAAAATTTGGCAAACAAAACACACGGTATCCTCTTATTGAGTTTATCTCAAGTTCTAATTAGATTTCATAGATACCATATTCTATTTCCCTGGGTTGTCTTTCTAGTTCTTCAATATGGGATTCTAACGCTGGAGGTCGTAGACCCTAACATTATGTGATTGACAAAATTGGATCAAGCCCTTTAGGTGACACTTCACACATAGAAGTCGCTTAAAGTGGTTAAAGAGGATTTGTCTCACTAAGGTATTTATGATGTATAACATAAGTGATGAGAGAGAAAACAACTGTTAAATAAAAATACTTTAACAAATAATCTCAATCAACAAAGAAATAATAAAAGAAAATAACAAAAAATTAAATCACTGAAAATAAATAGGAAAAAAATCTCAGTCTAGATTTGGTGGGTAACTTAAATCTATTTTGCTGTCTTCTCTATGTGCTTGGTACTTGAGATATAGCTTTACATCTCTGACCATTAACGTTAAAAATGGCACCATTTCTTGGATTCTTAATTTTGATGGCACCATATGGAAAAACTATATGCACAATAAATGGACTAGATCATCGAGAGCATAACTTACATAGGTAGTCGTGCAAGTGAGAATTGAATAAAAACACTTTCTGACCTGGTGTGAATGATTTTCTCATAATTTACTTGTCATGAAAGACTTTCATCTGCTTCTTGTAATCCTTAGCATTTTTATTGTTGCGACTCTCCTTAGGTTCTGCCAGCTGTAATCTCTTTTTTTAACCACAGATGGGGTAAATGATATCTGCATTCTTTGTTTGTTGTCAAGGAAGGATGAGATGATTTTTGACAATTTGTTTTCTTCTCGTAAGAACGCATACTCCAAAATGTTGGGTAACAGATTGCGCTCGAATTTTGGTGATGATTCCGATGATGGGATGAGATTTCTCCCCGGTGGTGCCAATTGCTCTATTCTTGATTTCCATTTGTCAACATCTATGCATGGTGATGAATTCAGTAAGGATTGATCTCATCAATCGATTTATTAATATCAAAATTCAAACCAAAGTGAGTTAAACATGTCTACAAAAGGTCATTACTAAGGTTAGAAGAAAAAGTATGTTCACTAATTCTTCAAATAAATCAACATCAACAATTCCTTCGTCTTTATCAGGGGGTTATTTGGCAATGTTAAATATATTCAGCTCCATAGTCATGTTGCCAAAGGATAGGTACATATTTCCAGTCCTACATTGAATGTGAGCATCAGTAGTTGTCAAGAAAGGTTAACCTAGAATAATAGGGATGTACTTCTTCAAATCCTGCACTGGTTGAGTATCAATCACAATGAAATCAATAGGAAAAAAAAACTTATCTACTTGAGCACATTGTGAGGTGCAATTTTCTCACTTAAATATAATAGAATTTATTTTAAGTTAGCAAACCCCTAAGTATAATAATAATAATTTTAATAATAATAATAATAAAATAAAATATTTAATTCTAAGTAATGATGACATAAGTAATAATGACATAAGCAATGACATAAGTGATGATGTAAAAAGAAATATGTAGAAAAGTTAAGAATTCTAGAATTTAGTAAGTCATTTATGAAAGTTAATCTCAACCATGGATAAAGAATTATGGTGGCAAAATCTTAGCCATCCATTAGTCTTAAGAAATTCTATAAATACTCCCTAGCCCCTTTCGCTTTCAATCAAACCTAGAAATCCCATCCTCTTCTATTCTAAGTCATAACATCAAGAGTAGAGAAATTCTTAATTTAGAAAGATTTAGAAAAGTCAAGGTCAAGAGGTAAGTATCACGTCAACTGCAATGTAGGGACAAAATTCTTTTAACACTTAAGTTCACTTTTAATAATTCCTTTATATTGTAATGGCTATTATGATGCGATTAGTTATATTCTAAATTCTTATATGGTCGGCTCTGCCGCCTAATAGATGATGTTATGGTCGGCTCTGCTGCCTAATATGTGAAGCTATAGTCGGCTCTGCAGCCTAATATGTGATGCTATGGTCAGCTTTGCCGCCTAATATGTGATATTATACTTAATTATGTTATGGTCGGCTCTGCCATCTATATGACAATCCCATTTTTGTTTAATCTCTATGGACAGCACTGCCGCCTATATTAAAGGTTATTGTCTCTATTGTATGTCTAGGAACTTCTGATGTGATGACATAAGTTACATTGCACATATGCATTTCATGGATTTTTTTATAAGAAGATAAATTAGAAAAGAATGAGTTTCCAAAAAATAGGTTGTTGTACTACCAGATGGCAAAGTTTCAAGGAAGGCAAGCCCTCAAAGCTAAGTAAAAGAAATCTTTTCGAGACGGCGATATTTAATGTCCAAATGATCAACTAATGAGGCCCAAGGGCATATTGTAAAAGTGTCAATCTTGTGGTGCAACATACCTAAGGCCCTAATAAAGTTGTTATGTATTTTCTATGTTTCTTTAAAAAGCTTAACATGGTCATGCATATGCATAATAATTTATACATGCATCAAAGTGTTATCTTACTGGATGTTAGCTCATAAAGTCCTTACATTGCAGGTAACGATGAGTAGGGCAAGCTGACGTCAAGTCCTAGCCAAGACAAAGTGCATATGGGCCTAACAGACCTTGAGATTTTATGATGGGCTCAGCTTTATTTCAATGAAAAATAAGTATCTTAGCTTTATGTAATAATCAATTTTTGAAATAAACTATAGAATCTCTGCATGACTTTTACTTTATGTAAGAAAGTTTTGTTTGATGTGTTAAACTTTTAGAATTCATATATTAAAAGTAACCATGTTTTAAACTATTTTCTTTAAAAATATTTAAGGAGTGTTACAAATTGGTATCAAAGCCCAAGGTTTAAAGCGATTCTGTAGACTGTCCATATGCACAAGTCAAGGGGAAGGACAAGGCTCAGCTTTTTAGTAAAAGATTTAGAATTAGGTTAATTAGAGATCTTACATTTGATTTGTTTGACGCATAGAAATTAGATTAAAAACTCGTTGAGATGAAAAGCGCTAGGGGTAACAAAAGCCGAAGAACGGAAGGAACTGCAGGTGAGAAATCTGTGATTGATTGACTTACAAACATTGTGGGACGACTCTTGGAGAGGGAAGTTAAAAGGGATGAACATGCTTAGTCAATGAACAATGCAGGGGTCGAATTTAGAAGATTAAATCCACCCATATTCGAAAGAGGTGTAGATCCTATTGCAGTAAACCAATGGTTGCAAACCATGTAAAGAATTATAGAAGTAGCCAAAGTACCAGAAGAAGAAAAAGTCACTTGTGTCTCTTTTATGCTATGAGGAGCGGCAGAATATTGGTGGGACTCTATCAAACGAATCCATAATAAAGCAACAATGCAATGAGGGGAATTTAAAGAACACTTCTATAACAAATACTTTTCAGAGACTGTTTGCTCAGTCAAAAGGAGAGAGTTTGTTTATTTACAACAGGGAAGGATGATATTTGTGCTAGAGTGCATCCAAAAATTTGATGAGCTCTCTCGATATGCCTCACATATGGTTTTACAGAAGACTTGAAAATGGACCATTTTATGCAAGGATTACGCAAAGTTCTCGCAAAAGATTTAAAGGTGGCGAGAGTTCGTGATGCTTCCTTCAATGAACTCATCGATCAAGCCTTGGTAATTGAGCAAGCAGATGAAGAAAAGAAGGAAAAAAAAAAACAAAGAAACAAAGGAAGTCTGGACTAGAGGAATTTTCAAACTAACCATGAAGGACAACGCTTAAATAATAAGAGGAAGCGAATGCCAGCAGTCCAAGATCAGAATAAAAGAAAGCGCCCAAAGAATCATCAAAAGGAAGTCCTACAAAAGCCAAAGTGCAATAAGTGCAGTAAAACTCACTTTAGCGAATGTCGAGCTAATACCAGAACATGTTTCAAATGCGGAAATGAAGGACACTTCATCAGGGACTGCCCAGAGAATGATATGCTACAAGAAAAAGCCAATGCTCAAGTATTCACACTCACCAAGATGGATGCGGAAGGAAACCGCTCAGTGATATCAGGTGAACTATCTATCTTCAATACTCCTGCATATGTGCTAATGACTCAGGAGCTACACATTCGTTTGCCTCACCAGCATTCATTAGGAAAATCAAGAAGGTCCTTAACATAAAAAATAGGCTTTTAGTGTCATGTTACCATCGGATGAAATATTAAACTCGAGACAATTAGTTGAGACATGTGAGGTCAGCATTAGTGGTCATACACTATGTGTTGACCTAATAATCCTTGAGATGCATGACTATGACATAATTCTTGGTATGAATTGGCTATCAAAGCACTATGCCAAGATAGATTGCAAGAAAAAGGAGGAGACTTTTCGACCACCACAAAATGAATCATTTACATTTTAAAGAAGAATGCAAAGGGAACAACATGTTTGTCATCTCTGCCATAAAAGCAGCCAGACTATTAAATGAAGGATGTGAGGGGTACTTGGAGAGTGTGCTCATTGAAACAGAAGAGCAAAGACTAAAGTTGGAAGATATTCCAGTGGTGAACGAATTTCCTGAGGTCTTTCTTGAAGAACTCCCAGGATTATCACCAAAACGAGAAATTGAATTCAAAATCGATTTGCTACCAGAAACCGCTCCAATTTCAAAGGCGCCCTATAGGATGGTCCCATCAGAATTAAAGAAGTTAAAGAGTCAATTGCAAGAGTTGCTAGACAAAGGCTATATATGCCCAAGCCATTCACCATGGGGAGCACCAATATTGTTTGTAAAAAAGAAGGATGGATCAATGCGAATGTTCATTGACTATCGAGAGTTAAATAAGGTGACTATCAAGAACAAGTATCCGCTTCCACCCATCGATGACTTGTTTGATCAATTGCAAGGAGCATTAGTATTTTCAAAAATTGATCTACGATTAGGATATCATCAGTTAAAAATCAGAGAGGCAGATATTCCTAAAACAGCATTCAGAACACATTATGGACACTATGAGTTTGTCGTCATGCCATTTGTCTAACAAATGCCCCAACAGCCTTCATAGACTCATGAATAGAGTATTTAAAGACTACCAAGACAAATTCATAGTGGTGTTCATCGATGATATTTTGGTCTACTCAGGAACAAGGGAAGAGCATGTTGAGCATTTAAGGATTACTCTTCAAACCTTGAAGGAGAAACAGCTTTATATAAAATTTAAGAATGTGAATTTTGGCTTGAGAAAGTTATATTCCTAGGATGGAATTTCAGTAGACGCCTTGAAGGTGAGTTGTAAGCCAATGGTCCAAACCAACTAATGCCAAAAAATTCAGAAGCTTCTTGGGTT